>VKOC01020255.1:0-44738 GCA_009364415.1 Spea multiplicata | reverse complement strand
AAATTGGCACCCCCGTGATGAGCGGCACCCGGTGCGGACCGCCCCCCCCCTAGGAACGCTACTGATGTATGTTTTCTTGCCTACACTGCAGTATGTTGGGCAATATCAACTTCAGGGGCTTCATGTGTAGCTTTTTTATGGGAATGCCAGTCACAAGTACAACGTATCTGGTCTATTAAGGTTAAAATGGAATGGGAAGGTGCACACATCTAGATCAATGTGATCTAGCAAAGGTGTAGAGGAATTTGTTTAAACAGGTCTGCCAACTGAGTAGAGTAAACACGAGTTGACTTGTCCCTTGTACAAGCAGTCAGCACCACAGAGGCATGCCTGGGAACTCTGCGTGTTAGACCTGTGTACTGGCAAAGCCCTACTTCACTTGATCAGTTTCTTCTCTCTCTGGGCACTTCCTACCCACTCAAGGCAGTCTTGGGCTAAATCAGCCCTTCACAAATCCACACCCCAGGTGGCTTATCCCGGGAAGTTCCCAGATATGCCTGTACAACAACATCCCAGTCATATGGCAATATAACACATTTACATAGGGGTCATAGGCCTTTTGACTCAAGCAAGTATCTGGGAGAGGGGGAAAGCTTCTTCTTCCGACTTTTATGAAAATACTGGAAATATTGCAGTGGCACTGGGTCCCTGATAGCGAGGGAAATGCGTCAGCTTTTTGGCCTCCTCTTGAGGGACACCAAAGAAGATCTGTCCCTCCCACAAGCTTTGACTCTGGATGAAACTAACCATTAGCAACCATCACTCCTGTGTTCCAATGGCATGTTGTGTTACTAATCCAAATTTAAGTTGAAAAGGCTAAAAACCTTTTTTTTGCAATTCTGTTAATACACCTAGAAAAGTGCTTGTTTGCCATAAAAACAGCTAGGTGACCTCAAACCTTTGAACAGTAGTGTATATATATATATATATATATATATATATATATATATATATATATACATATATATATATATATATACATATATATATACACACACAGATACAGATGTGCCAGGAAACATTTTTTGTAAACGTTTTCCAAGAATAAAGCCTACTTCCATAGCTGAAACTGAAAGTACAGGTCAAGAACCATAAGAACACAGGTTCAAGTCCATGCAGCACCTGCTATTTGTATTCTTCACAAACACATATATTATTTTTAGTCTGTTTCAATGCTGTAATATGCTATTATCACTCAAGATTGCAAGAAAGGCTATGCCAAAAGCAATAGCTGTGCGGTTTGTGTTAACCCCTTTGCTAGTTGGCATAATAACAATCTATTTATGGCCAGTGACTTGAATTTGTTTTGTAGGATAAAATCATCTAAAAGGAAAGTAATTTGTTTTGGAGCAATTCAATCTTGTCTCACTTAACCATAACTGGTACCACGCAGCAAATTGCTCAGTAGGGAACTGATGATCATATACTTTATCAGCTCTATTCCAGTTCATTTTGAGAGGGTTTAATTTGTAACTGAAACAATTGCACTTATGCTCTCCGTAACAATATTGAGTGGGGTGTTAAGGATTTGAGTCTTGTAATTTTTGATTTTACTACAGTATATATATATATATATATATACATACATATGTAACCAAAGAAAGATGGGCACTCACAGGTCTTTATAGTAAGGTGTGTTTAAATCAGAACGGCCAACGTTTTCAGACCACCTCCGGTCCTTACTCAACCCGTGAGTGTGCGTTTGAGCATAGATATGTATGTGGTATGAGATGGAGTTTGTGTTATCATGAGTGGTGTGAGAGGGATTGTGTGTGTTATGTGTGTGTGTTAGTGAGTTTGAGTAAGTGTTAGCATGTGTAAATTTGTGTAAGTGTGTTTACATATGTGTGCCAGTATATTAGTATGTTAGAGAAGAGGCAAGGGGCAATGATGGCATAAACAAGGTGTTTGGGGCAATGATGGGGGGGCACTGACAAGCTGGAGCTAAGATGGCAGAGCCAGGCTGTTTGAGGGCAAAGAAGGCACAGATAATCTGGTGGGGACACTGTCAAGCTGGAGCAAAGATGGCACAGGCAAGCTGGGGGCACTGATAAGCTGCTTGGGGGCAAGGGTGGCACTCACAAGCTACAGGCAAAAGTGACACTGTGGGACATGTGTGTGAACTCGGGTAAGAGGTGCAATAGCCAGATCACCACTTATGGACAGCTGTTTCATCCTTAATGGAACTCGTCAGCATGAGGTTTTGGTACCGGCTTAATAGTTGAGGCTTGGGGTAGCCAAGAAATAGCATTACTTAAGTTATGGTGGGTAAAGGTGATGATGTACCTCTTACCCTAAAGGCTGTCTTGTACAGCGGGCAATTACTTTCAAGGGATCCATGTATAAAGTGGCTATAGAGGCAAAGGTGATAATTGTTAACCTTATTTGCATGCGCCTACCCAGAATCCCTTGTGGTTGTGGCAGCACCATGAGATTTCTGAGGGAAAAACTAGCCTTCTGGCTTGTCTGGTGTTTGTAGATTTTAATAATCACCTTTACCCACCATAACTTATGTAAAGGTATTATTAAGCTCAGAACTTTTGAAGAGATGAGTATATCACAATGTTTTGCAGTCTGAGAACTCAAAATAATATGTATGTATGTAAAGAGCAGAAATGTGTTCAAATATTCACGTGTGAACAAATTACATTATTCTGCCTTACTCAGTAACATTAAAAGCTACTGACTCCTAGCCATGCTTAACTCACCCCCTAAAACAATATCCCGCTTGGCCCAAAGGGCAAATGTCCAACAAACATTCTCAAAAGGAAAAACACTGTAAAGGAGAACAGAAGGGAAGCTTCGGTATGAATGTCTACTAAATGTACTCTAGACAGTCTGTTCTATATTTGGAACTGCAAAAGATGAAATGTTGTGCAAAGATAAAGGTTTCTGTTAATGGCCCAAAATATTATAACAGATAAAAATTGCCCTTTGGGTCCTTTGCCAGCCCATCTACATTAAGTGACTTAGAGGATCGCAGGCACTGCTGGAATGTCACCACCAGTATGAGTCATTCCCACTCATACTGATTAGTGTCAGATGCCAGGATGTCGCTGAACCATGATAGGGCCCTGGAGCAAAACTCCATCAGCACTGTGAGTACATTTAAGATAAGTATACATTTTATATGTGTTTCCAGAATGTATGATAGTTACCCGGATGTAAATCTAGTCATCAAACTGACTTGTTAGATCACACAGGATCAGACCACTTGTGACTTGGCTTACTGTAATCTGATATAAACAATGGGACAACCTGTACAATTTGGTACACCAACTAATCGTGCTTCCTAAGGTCTGAGACTTCACAGTTAACCCCTTCAGAGCTGGAAGAGACTAGCGCTGGCAAGACGAAGCTGGACCACAACTCAGTGGAGCTGTGCTGGCACTACACAGTGCTAATATTGTCCTAAAAAGGACAATAAGTTATCATAGCAGCCTGCCCCAAGCATCAGACAGAACTCATTTTGAGGTAAAACAGGAGCTGAGTTTATTGGGAGTAGCACAGATATTTACACACAAAATTAAGTCAGGAGTATAATTCTATTAACTAACAGACAGCCCGGCGCCTCCATACAGTTCTGTGGCTAGTAATGCCTACCCTAGGAAGGCTCACTATTTTGGGGTTTCCTGAGGAAGCAGCATCAATCCTAGGATACGGTTGGAGAGCTCAAGTATGTTATGTTCAAAAAAGCGCCTTGATCCGCTATCAGGACCCTGAGCGACAGAATCGTCTGCGAGGTTGCCGGGCCAGAGTTCCATAGCCACGGCTGGGTAAATTTAAAGATGGGTAATAAAACCAGGGTTCCCAAATTAGCTCCCTCTCTGTAACCACGGCCAAGTGTTGCCCACCATAAGCACAGTATAACCTCAAAAGAGTGACGTGGTGGGACAACAGGTGTTCGTAGCGATGCAGTTCAGCCGTGCAGTTCCATGGATTTGCAGCTACCTCCCGGTTGGGCGCAGGGCAAGGGAAATGGTCCATAACAGAAGGGTGTAAAGGGGAGAAAAATGCCAAACAATGTAACCAGTCCTCTGCAGCCCTATTTCTGCGACACTTATTTGCCTTTCTTTAAGCAGTAAGGGCTGACCCCCTTAGTCCAAAACAGCAAAGGAGATCGTTAATAGTGCTGCCTCCAGCTTTTTGACATTTGAAAAACAATATGAATATTGATTAAGCACCCCATACAGAAAAAAATTGTGGTAATTTAACCCTTTTAATCTCTCAGAGCATTAAATGTATATTTTTGCATCTTTAAAGCATCTTTAAATCTACTTTAGAGTAGCCAACACCTTCCTACAGAGTTTTATAATCATATAGTGGAAAATTGTGAAGGTTCAGCGCTAATATTTAGCCCTACCAGTGGCTAGCTTGGTATACTTGGTATTTTATTATTACACATGCTGGGTATACACATGCTGTGTACCTATATTTATAGCTCCAACTATTATTTCTTATTTTTTGGGGTATTTTTTTTGTCTTTATCAGACCTGACCATTAGAAATCATTCTCTGCTTTCTTGTGTTACTTGATTGTCAGAGTGCTTCTGCTGTAAGCGCACAACAATAAGCATAACGTACTGTAATTAGGAAGCATTGTTTAATAGGTGGGACAGAGGGCAGGGGAGCAGAAACGGTTTGGAAGAATGCTTTAAAAAAAAAGGAGTTAAGAGGGTTGGGTGAATCACGTTCCCCAGCTCAGAGTGCAGAATTTCTTACACTTCTAATTACAAGTAATCAATTTTTTTTTTCACAGCAGACAATTAAAAAGAAGAACATGCAAACTTCTATCTTAAATGGCAGTGGAACCTAACACAAGGAAGGCACTGGCCATATTTCTGAGCATGTCTCTCTTCTCCTGATGGGGATAATCATTAAGTAGGTCTGCAAGGTGTCCATTAATCTTTGTCAGCGCTGGCTGAGCTGAAGTTCTCATTGGCTGCTCTGAACTAGTCAGCCGCTACAGTGGAGTACAAACCCTGTGGAAATGGCATTTCATTTTCTGTGAAGAATTGACTAAAATTGAACATTTTTTCCTTTTCATTTTTTTCTTTTATCAAACTACAGAATAGTATGTTTAAAGTTGCAGTGCTGTTTTTCTTCTGTTTCTGATTTTGATGGACTCTGAAGTAGATTGATGTTACGTAGACTGTGAAGAGGCACCCCTGCTTAGTGTCCCAAAGCGTTTTATTTCTGAGCAGTTTTTCTGTTCTAAGCAAACAAAACTCCAGTGCAAGTTAACTGATTTTTCCCTAAGCTGATTTCCTATTCACTAGAGTGGGGACTTTAGCCCTTATAGTGGTGTATTTGGTCTATGCTGACTGCTCGATGGGCAGATAAGTAGAAAGATCATGCCCTTCGTTGCATGTCCTTCAACAGCGGAGCACTGGGATATGATGTCTTATCTCGATGCCCAGTAGTAACGATGGTGGCACTGCTCTGAGTTATGTCTAAATACGGGAGAGAACACAGATGAATATATATATTCTTACCCGGAGTCTCCAGGTGAAGCCATGCTTCTCTGGTTCACAGAGTCAATTTGTTCTTCAGTTTCTGTGGCACTCACTGCCCATGTTCTGCTTACTATCTGTCTACTATCTATGGCTAGACCTGCCCTGAAGTCCTGAAGCCACTTCTCCAAAAGAGGCAGAACTTTTCCATAAACCTACTTAGGCTGCAGTTAAAGACTGCACTTTTGTAATTAGAATGAGCTGCCAAGAAGTGAGAGGTATACCCAACGACTAGTACGGCACATGATGGGAAGCACTGGCCCTCAGCAGTGTTTAATAAATACCTTGTAATTTTGATTTAGAAAATTATCATATTTTAAGGCTTGTACTAGACCAGCTATAACTATTTATAAATGATTAATACCGTATTGGCTCGGATATAGGCCGCACCCGAATATAGGCCGCACCCTAAAAGTTGGTGCTTTTGAAAAATTTTTTTTTTAATGGATATTGCTGCCACTCTGTCCCCCCCACCCCCCGAGATATGCTTCCACTCTGTTACCCCTCTCCTCGTAGATCTAATGCCACTCTGTGTCCCCCCAGATATGCTTGCCACTCTGTTCCCCCCCCACGATATGCTGCCACTCTGTTCCCCCCCGTTTCTGAGATATTGCTGCCACTCTCCCCCCTCCCCGGAGATATGCTGCCACTCTGTCCCGATGTCTCCCACCAGCCCCGCAAGACACCCAGGAGTCTGCTCTGGTAAGTATTGGGGGCAGAGGTAAAATGCATCGTGCGCCGAATTGGATTCCCGGCAAGGGAGATTGTTAAAGCACATCGTGCAGACGTGCCGGCAGCGGAGGTTGTTTACCCGCATCGCCGCTGCCGGTGAATGTCTGCGCGATGCGCTTAGACAACCTCTCGTGCCGGTACTTCCCCCGTGGAAAGTGTCGGCAGGGGAGGCTGTCTGAGGGTATCAGAGAGTAGGATGCAGGTCCCCTGCACCACTGCGCTGGATCTGTATCCTAACCCAGCTGCCTGCCCAGCGCCTGAGACTGCATGTCCCAGGCGTCAGGCGCTAGACCCCGAATATAGGAAAAAAGTGCGGCCTATATTCGGGCCAATACGGTATGTATATTATGTTCACTTCCAATGTCAGAGGAAAACAAACTAAAGGGATAATTAACCAGGCGTGTGAGATGCTTATTGTAAAATCCGATGCAATAGGTTGACATATATATCAGACCTCTTTTTCTACAGACTGATAAACTTCTTCAGGTATTGTAATAGAGAATACATTCAAGCACATCTTGGTGGATAGTACATGGGATGTGTGGGTCAAAAAATGGTCTGCTCATTAACTCGTCAAAGAGAATCATTTCTTTGTAAGCTTTTCATTACTTGCTGGCACTTAAAAGGGTTAATAGACTAGATAAACAAAATTTATTCATATTTCCTACACTCTCTAATTTGTTGAGTAAGACAATCTCCTGGGAATTTGGTAAAATGAAAAGCCGGCTCTTTGCCATATTTTCTAGCAGCCACTGAGACATGCTCTGAGTAACCTTTTTTGTAAACATTTTAAGGCTTTAAATATACATGCCCCACTTTCCCTGCGCAACGAATGGAAATCAATGTTCCATTTTTAATTGCGGAGAATCTGTATAGAGGGTCCTCAGAACTGTAGCCGCTCCATCAGAAACAATCCAAACTAAAAACAGCACAACACAAAGCAGTAACAAAAGAAGCTAATTAAAGAGAGTATATAATTGTCTTTGGATACAGTTTTGTGTTTAGTTGCTAGGGTTGCTCCAGCCGCTTTACATTTAAAAATTTTCAGCTACAAATGCCTTGCCAGTCATTCATACACTCATTCTCATTCTGCAGTTTCTTCTCATCCAGTATAAGGCAGGTTGGCTATGGAGCTATAATGTTCAGAAAAACTCTAGGTTGTATGCTGGAGGGCAGGGGTATTCCTGACCCTTCTTTGTTCCAACATATTACTCCTGTACACTGGTGACACACAAGCATAACTTGCTTACCTGGCTATATTGTTTATGTTTAGAAATACTTTCTTTAGAATATCATAGAATCCTAGTCCACAAACCAGTATTCTACCGGGACATTATTTGCTAAGTATTCGGAGATGTACAAACGTTTACGTCATGTATATAAGAGGTTGCCTACTGACTACTGACTTTTTGGATACAATTTCAGAAACTACTGAAATGTCCAAAAAAGTTTGGTGAAAATATTTGTTTTTCTAATTCCAGGTGGGATTTTTAAAATGATACCCCCAGTTGTCTATCATTATATGACCATACACATATGTCGAGATTTCTAGTTTTAAAGCTTCATTTGGATGATTTGTGCATATTCAAATTAGCTAAAGTGTGAAATCGGAGTAAATCTGTAATCTGAAAATCTAAAATAAATTTTTACATAAATACTGTCTCTAAAAAACCGAAAATATACATTATTATGGTCATCAGGCAGGTAGATCAAAGTGAGAATTCCTTTAAAAATAGGAAAAAAATATAATACAAAAAGAAGAAATAATAACAAAAGACTTAAATGTCAACCCTGGTGATGACTTCATATTATACCTCATTAGAGATTGAAGTTTGTTAAAAACGTATTGAAGTACAGTATTATAGATTGCAGGCTTTCAAGACTTTCTAGGTCTCTTCTTTATAAATATTATAAAGTTCAAGCAAGATCTATGTCATCTAGGTATTACTAAATAAAAACCCAACATAAGTAACCCCCCCCCCACAGATTTCATGTGTACCTGACCCCACAAATACTATGAGACAGGCCAGGTCTGCAAGCCTGCACATTGACATGTTATACACACACACCATTAACAAAGGTTAAAGCTAGGATTTGTGAGACACTTTTGGTGGTACATTTTATTGAGTCAACATAGGAAAAGAGCTAATGTTACATTAGGACCTCAGAGGACAGAGGGCTTTCTAGCATAAAGAATCCCAATACTGATGGGCCTCTTTGTGCATAATGTTGTGTTAAGATTTCCCCCTGTTATCTTTAAAATGTATAATGCAGAAAACCAAAGGGAGTGAGTAAATGTTGTTTTTAGTGTTTGCATTAGTTCTCTGATAAGCCCTTATAAATAGCCATTAGAAATCTGACTTTTAACAACTGGTGAAGAAAAATGTTGAGCTTTTTTTATTGCTTCAAAGAAGTGAGAAACAGAGTGAAAACATCTTGGAATCACAAGATGTTGTGAAAAATGCCTTAGCATGATGTATTATTGATTATAATGACTTTACATCATTTTAGTATGTGAGTTACAACAATCCTGATGAAGCTGATTTTTTTTACAGGACATTCAAATTTACCAAAACATACTTCATTTGTGTGATGTGTACTTGGCATCATATTTTAAAGATATAGCCTGAACAGCAAAATAGTTTACAGAGAAAAATCAATTTTATCTAAACCAACATATGGCATAATCGTCCTGAGAAGGTTAAGGATTGATAAGAAAAGAGGTTTATGTACTAAGAAATCTGTTATCAAACCCATATTCAGTAAAATCAATAGAATGCAATAACTTCAAAACAGATGTATATATATATATATATATATATACAGTGCTATGAAAAAGTAATTTTAATATTAAACAAAGATAACCTTTAATAAATGATGATTTTATGTATTGATGGAATATATCCAACCCTACCTGACCCTATGTGAAAAAGTAATTCCACCAATTTTAAACCAAATTAATAGGAATGACGATTACTGTCAGCCATGTTAAATCTAAACATCAATTAAAAAGAACCTGTTTTGAAAATTGAAGTAGGGTAAAATGTCTCAAAAAGCAACTGATGCTGCAATCTAAAATCATTAAAGAACAGATGAGAATCAAAGTCATTTTGATATCTATCGTTCTGGAAAGGATTTCAAGGCCATTCCTAAGGCTCTGGGACTCCAGTGAACAACATTAAGAGCCATATCTACAAATGAATTAAACCTGCAACAGTGGTGGACCTCCCCAGGAGTGGCCAGCCTGCCAAAATTCCTCTAAGAGCACCTTGACGACTCATCCAAGAGGCCACATAAGAACCCAGGCTAACGTGTAAAGAACTGCAGGCCTTGCGTGCCTCAGTTAAGGTCCACAGTTAGGAAGACAAAAATAGCATCCATGAGAGAGTTGTAAGGTGAAAACCACCGCTGACCAAAAAGTACACAAAGACTTGTCTCACATTTGCCAAAGAACATCTTGACTATCTCCAAGACTTTTGGAATAATATTCAGTGAACTGAGTCAGAAGTGGAACTTTTTGGAAGACATGAGTCCCTTTAAGTCTGGCATAAAGCTAACACAGCATTCCACAATAGGAACACCATACAATGGTCAAACATGATTGTGGTAGTGTGATTGTCTGAGGCTGCTTTGCTGCTTCAGGACCTAGGAAACTTGCCATAATTGTCTAATCTGCTCTCTACCCAAAAAAGTGCTGAAGGAGAATGTCCAGCCATCCATTTGTGACCAATTATTAGGTTTTTTCACATGAGTGATATAAGTTTTGATTTACTCTTTACCTTCAATAAATGAAATTATATTTTAAAAGCTGCATTTTGTGTTGACTTACATTGCCTCTGTCTTATATTAAAATTAGCTGGATTATCTAAACATTTTTAATGTGATAAATAAGCAAAAATAGAAGAAATCCGGAAGGGGGGGTAAATACTTTTTACAGCACTGTTTTACGGTATCTATAGTGTAAATATGTACTATATGCTATATTATAGTGATATAGGATTGCCCTGTAAAACAAAAGAATAAAACATACACAAAAACATGAATTGATGACATTAGAATGAAACAATTTAAGATATCCCTTCATATACATTAACATTTCCACATTTTCTTCAAAAAAGCTGGAAAACATCCACAAAGTTTACTTGGTAATTATTTATGCCCCTTGGGTAAGAGATTTCATTAACTGTGTTCCCGGCTGTTTTCAGCCTCATTCATATTCAATAAGTTTTAAGTCTTTTTATCTGAATACCAACTCTAAAAACAGTTTCAAAAACACTATGAATAGTCAAAGGGAAAAAAACCCTTAAATGGGCTCAATAGGCAATATACACAGAATATTGATTTAGTGCCGGAGAACATAATTCAAGGGTTGTGAACAATGCAGAAATTGGTGGAAAACTACAGGCGTGTCAATCAGCGCTCATTCTTTTTCATCCGCACCCTTGTATTCTTGTATGTAAATTGGGGCTAGCACTATGGCCTGACCTGTTACCATTATCCATGTAAAAGTATTTACAGCGTGACCTTTAACAAAAGTTCATACAGTCATGCTAATCCTGCATAAAAAGAAACCCTGTGGTCTCTACCTTGTGTCAATGTGTTTGTCTTATGAAGCCAGTTTACTAGACCTTCTTTCATGAAGTGCAAGAGCTGTTGTTCCATGAAACCCCTGCTGCTTGCTCACATTTTTCAGTTTTATTGCACACTTCTCCATGAGTTGAGAGCTCTTTGTGGCACTTTTTGTGGCCATACAGTTTAATAACCATACTAACCAATGAAATGTTTTTGCTGATTGTACAATTTCATTTGGCTACGCTATATTGGTCCAGTTGCTATGGTGATAAGACCACGTTTCTGAACTCTGAACCAGAAAGTATATTTATAGATACCCTTTCATATCCTACCTCCTATATGTTCAGGTGATGCTGACGCATAAGTAAGGGCAGAACTGGCCGCCTGGCACACCAGGCATATGCCTGGTGGTCCAGAGGCTGACAGCACCACACACTCACCCAATCTGCCGCTCCAGCAGCAGATCTGGTATCTGGTTATGCAGCCTGCGGCCAGCAGCTAAATACGCCTGTACGCATGCTACACGGATAAGTGCCAACAAAAGAAAGGCTACACGTTATAGAGCGTATGAAAATCAGATATACTCATGATAAGGGACAATAAGGTGATGGTTAATAGATTCAACACTTGTTAACACCCCAGTATGCTCAAAAAGGACTAAGCTGTATTATAAAGTAGATTTTTATATGCACATTAGATCATGTTAGCCCTTCTATGAACCTTGATTCTTGCATTTCTTGCACAAAAGTTTATCTTTTTTCCAACACATGGAGCTAAAATCAATAAATGATTTTGCAGTATGCTGAGTGTACATATTCTTTTTAAAGATAAGTGCAAGATGGCTTTACTTAAGAAATCAGATTAAATATTTTAAACTTTTAACAAACTCTAAAAAAACTAAAAATAAACATAGATGCTGATATTTTGAAGATGGTCATGATGAGGACCTTTAGAGGGCTTAAGGTCCTTCTGAATATTCATATATATTTATATATAATTTATATATTATATATACATTTATATATATTTATATATAAATATGATGTCACAATTGGATCATAGTCCAATCCCACACGAATAAAAAAAGGAAACAATGTAAACACTTGAATTATCACTTGGACATAGATTAAAGTATTAAACTAAGTAAGAGAACAGAAACGTGGAAGAAAAAGTTTTGTAATTCACAAGTGATAGGCTAATCATTTGATGTTAATTAAACACTGCCGGATGGGTGTCTAGTTCACTTTATCTGGCACCTCAAGGTATAAAAAAGGAGTATATTCCATACACTATATACACCTTGAAATTAAAAAATAAAAAATAAAATAAAAGTTTAGAAAACGTATTCCAAGCCTATACAATGATTAGAATTGCTTTAATTACTAGTGACGATTATACGCTAAGATAGAGAGGTACAATAGGGCTTCCAATTGATGGGTGTATTTAAATTAAAACAATATCTGCTTAATGCGGTGTTCAAGTAGTGACAAATGATAGTGCCAATTATATAAATGTACATATTGCTAGCTTTATATTCATGAATGGTAATTCTAACCTATTAATCAAAGCAGTGAATCGTTCTTTAGAACTCTCAGTGAGTGCTACTATTGTTTGAAAGAAATGCTAGCAGTATTTAATAGGACCGTGACTGCCTTAGATAAGAAGAGACATTTAGGTAATCCCATTAATTGTGAAGTTGACAGCAATAATACAACTTGGCATTAAGAATATAAAATGCTGATGATTCCTGAAGCAGGGAACATTTCTAATGTATATGAAATGCACTTGTGTATGTAAAGATACAAACAAAATGTATAATGCTTTCATTTTCAAGGGATGAGGCATGCCCACTTAATCCAGCTTCTGCAATTTTTTAAATTTTGTATATATATATCCTGAAATTGTGCTTAAACTATATCTGCCTTACACTGACCTTTTCTTTATTTTTAACACTTTCAAACTATATATATAATCATGCATTTAGTTACGTGTCAATTTTACAGACATTATATGTATCACACACAAATTGTGTTTGGTCTAAACTCATCGGTCTCTCTCAAACCTAGACCTGAGCGGGTACAGGTTTCTAACATGATGTTTGTAACGTATTGTCCGCGCTAAGCTGCAAGGTTTACACCCCAAATATGAAGTGGCTTCCATGGATAACTGATGACCTCCCTTGAGATTTGATTTCGTCGGTGATGTTCATCAATACAATTCTGAGAAAATTGTGTCTTCAACTTGCCCCAGCTTTGTTTAGTAAAGTTGCCCCAAAATAGTTACTTTTGAAAGTTTTGACTTCATACTCATTCAAGCGCAAAGGATTTCTGGTCTATAAGCAGTGCTCTTAAAAGAAACTGTGTCTTTTCATCTTCTCAAATATTGAAAAGCATTATTGTAAAATATGTAGCCAAAGCTCAAAATTTTCCTCAGTTGGGATACTTTTAACAGTGAGTTTATAAAAAAAAACATTAAAATTGGGCCTGACCAGGGCCCGATAAAAAAGGCGTGCATGCAGCCACCTGCTTGATGCCGGCATGATACTTTTTCAGCGTTGTGTATATCTGGCCAGCGGCTACACACTAATAGAAGACATCTGTTGCACGAGTAGCAATAAAAATACTTGTGAGAAGCCACTGGGCACCAGTCCACCAGATCAGACCTGCGTGTTTAGCTGTTTCCTATTTTTCTAGGAGATATCAGGTTCACACAAATGTAAAAAAGAATACCGTACTCTCTCAGATACACAATTCTTCCTCTATAGCTATTTTGTTTTATAATTATCTTCCTTTGTGGTGTGGTGCACAATTTTTTTAAAGCTCTTTTGAGCAGGATTCTCCTTACCTTTTGTTTCTATAAGGAAATTGTTATGTTATATACCACAATAAATAATACAAAATAGTTTATCCTTCATATACTCTTCTGTTCTGTCTTTTTCTTCTGTTATAATAAACTCAGCAATTTTACAGCAATTAATTTCTAAGGAACTATTCAATTGTCATTAAAACATGAAGCAATAACTTTTAGAGCGTTAGCATGGAAGACAAACAATGTTAATGTTACCATTAAATCAAAATATTTGAACAAAAAAAAAAGTATGTCTTTACCTCGTTCTCCTTTATGGGTGAACTGTTTTCCAGCCCTGCAATCTGATGAGCAGAAAAAAGATAAGAATGTCATTGGAATATACATTTAACAACACAATAATAACATTGATAGGACATTATAAATAAATGATTACTGGACAAGCCATTAACCTCTGTCCATTATCTCATACTCCAAACAAGTTCTTTCCACTTCTGACCCATACACATGCATACAGTGTATCAAAATATGTGCAATCATTCATAAAATATTATTAGGCCTGGACTGGCCATCTGGCTCACTAGGAAGAAGCCCCTGTGGGTTTGCGGCCGGTGTGGTGCCATGCTCACCAATAATGCCGCTCCAGCAGCAAATCGGGTGCTGCAGTATGCATTTGCTATCTAGATATACGCAACGGCATTCTGTGTAAGGACAAAAACATTACATGTGGTTGCGCATATCCAGCCACCCACTGCATGTATGCCTAGCCTTGAAGTGCCGGGATCACCTAGTCATCACCAGTCCAGCCATTATTAAATAAAGAATGCCATTTTATAATGTGTATGCGATCTGAACTTCAAAATAAGACAAAGAAGGCTAGGTTACCTAAACAGTAAAATAACCTATTAAAGGTATTAAAACATAACAAAATAATAAGAATGCCATACTTAATCGTTCATAACAGAAAGTGCACTTTATATAAAAAAAAAAACCTACTACCGTATTACAAGCATTTGTGAAAGCCCCTTATAGAGATTTGTTCTGATAATGTCAATAGGGGAACGCTCAGTTGAATGCCTAAGTATATAAATGCATATGCAGGAAGTAAGTGAATGCTGTTAAATTCATGGGAGGCGGAAAATTGGACAATTTATTATATTCAGTAATGATAGATCTTACAATAAATATACCAATCCATAAACTTACACATTTTTGCCAACTATAGTCAGTGTTTTAGCAAGACATGACTAAAATATATTACTGACAAAATAATTAAAAAGAAAATGATACCTAGAACACAGTAGAAGTCACCTACTTACAGTCGTTTGAAGTGGGTTGAAAAGCACATTCTAAGTTATCTTTTCAAGTATGAAATAACTTGGCGCATGTTGGTCACTGGCACCACGCTTACTTTTGGTGGCGGCAAGAGGTATAGGAGAAACTGCATGAAATCTGCAGATGTTTGAACATTGTAACATTTTAGGCATGCCACCGTTATAAAGTGCTGAATATGTGGTCATTAGACTTGTGCATTCAGATTTCAATTTTAACGGAATTTGCCAATTTGCCTTAAATTGGCTGGAAGTAGACTGCTCCATATGCCACATCTTGTAAAAACAAGATGAGCAAGAGACTTTAAATCAAACCTAGCGCGTTCCCAGGTATGCTCGTTGTACAAAAATGTTAAATAATATTGGACTCTGCCTGTAGTATTGGCTTTCATGAGTACCAAGAAGCATTTTTTTATGATCTGCCTTCACTCTCTGGAGTGCCATTTAGCGCATCTTCCCCAATATTGGTTATGAAAGGGCGCTGTCAAGAGCCAGTCTGTTTTTAGAAGGGACCAGCTAAAGTGGCTGCCCCGCTCTAACTGAGTTCTTTAGCATGTTCAGCAAAAAAACATCAGCAGCTATGACAATTTAATTCTTGTCATTACTGAAAACAAAGTTATTTAAAACAGAGAAATTACTTTCTCAGTAGGTAATAAATATTGCAAATAAACATCTAGCACTACTAAAAAAATAGAGCTAAAATGTAAGAGGGAGGCGGATAGAGGGGGACTTGTGTGCACTGCATGGATTTTCTATAAGTGTATGGTGTTCATATGTAGAGTGTGCATGTGTACTTGTATACATTTGTGTTTGTAGGTGTGCATTGTGTTAGAGTGGTTATGTGTATGTATGAATGTATGTATAAATATATGGTGTTAGAGTGGCTATTAATGTGTATGTATCTGTAATTGTATGCATTTATGTATAAAGTGCTAGTGGGTATGTGTATATGTATGTGTTAGAGTGTCTGTATGAGTGTCTGTATGTATGTGATAGTGTAGACCTGCCCCTGACCATCATTATCAATGTCCTAGTTCATTTCAATACCCAGCCACAATAATTTCCCCCCCTACCACCATATTAATACCTCCATCGTCATATTCCTACCCACAATCGCTTTAATCACCTAACATTATCACCCTATATTGCACCACAATCATCCCACTCAATCTTCATCATCTCTATACCCATCCTTTATTTCCCCATCATCTTAATACCCTTCTGTTAGCATTCATTAGCATTCATAGTCATACAATATTTAATAATACTTTTAATTAATTAATTTTATAAAAAGGTGTAGTTATTTATTATTATGGCCTTCCCAATCACTTCACATTTAGTATGTCATGTTGGGGGGGTCAAGGCTTCCATTATTCATACAACAATATATTAAGTAAAGAGACAATTAGTGCTTTAAACACTAAGCCCAGCTCAAAAAGAAGTTAAAATCAGCCCCAGACTGGCCATGTGGCACACCGGGCAAATGCTCAGTGGCCCACTGCCTGACATCACTCTATACATACCAAACTGTCTCTCCATCAAGATTGAGTGTTGTAGTGTGAGGTCACGAGTTAGATATCCCTGACTGCAAGCTATGTGGGCAGAGAAACATAAGATATAGCCTGTCATATACAGCCATTGGTCATGCTGATGTCATTAGGTGGCCACTGGTCTTAAAGTGCCAGGGCTGCCTCATTATACTCAGTCCAGCCCTGGTTAAAACATTAGCATTATTAAGGGGTTTCCCCCATCTATAAGTAAAAACTGGAGTTTAATCATTATGGTCAACAACATAACTTACCAAGTACTTCCATATTTTGTATTAATACGTGAATAAAAGAGTTGAATGCAGGGCCGGCCCCACCATGGCAGTTGTCAGTACCCCCTCGGCGCCCCTCTCTCCTCCGCGAGCCCTCTATGCCGGCTTGTAATGCTGAGCGACGGAAGATGACGTCATTTCCGGCGCTCAGCATTACATTCCGGCACCGAGACCGAGCAGGGAGACTCGCCGCAGGACTGCTGAAAGGTAAGTACAAAGGGGGGGGAGGAAGGGTAGATAACGGGGGGGAGCATTTTACACTTTGCCCCAGGCGGCTTTATGTCTTGGGCCGGCCCTGGTTGAATGAAAAAGTGCTATTTTTGTGCATCATAATATTAAGTGATAGCCTAACATTTTAAATGTTACATCTGAGCCTGTAAAATGCACCTTAGAACACCTTTAACTTTTTATGCAAGACATCATTTGGTACTTGCACAGAAAATAATTGGCTTTGCAGAGAACGTTGATAAGAAATAAAATGAGATGACTGCCAAAGCAAAACTCTATCTCAAATGACACTGTCACCAAAGGTTTCTCTAACTTGATCTTCATTTTGGCTTATCATTTTCAGAAACTGCAAAATGGCAAAGTGGTTCTAAAAGCGTAGCTGCGGTTGCAAGGGATTGATTTGGTTGCCAAGTGAAAATGGCCTACATTAACCTGCCACGGATATCTAAATATGTTGATAGAGGTATGCTGTGGAGAAAATCGTCTTAGAAAATTGTCTGATCTGTTCTTTTCTAAGCTGGCATTGTGATTGGTGAATTTGCTGCTCGTTCATTTTGGATACATAACCTAGCCTAGATGCTTTGTCTGCTCAACAAACAGCTAAATACTAATCAAATGACAGCGTTCTTCTGATTGTGCTGGCTTTCATCCTTCAAAAAGTGAATTCTAAACAGGGGAAAAATGTAAGCTTATATGTTGAATACCCAGCTTTTAGGGAGAATTTGATATATTTTTCGCTGTAGCGACTTCGATTTAAAAACAAATGATTACAGAATAGCAATTTGGGGGTCAGTCCAACACATACAGTTTCAAATTCAAGAAGTATTTAAAGGAGACAATATCTTTACGTAGCTATTATGCAAATATAAGGTTGTGTCCACTCGCTAACGGTCAGGCGATTGTGTCAGATTTGGAGTTGGTTGAGTTGCCACACTGACTTGTAATGACTCTGCTGAGCCCCAATTGGAGGTGAGTTATAATGGAGAGTTTAGTAACTTGAAACATTTGAATGGAGTTGACTTTGGTGTACAATTTGACACAACAGAGGAGAGTATATTGAGGAGGTGAGTTGAGCAAATAATATGTAAATAACTTTAAAAATAAATCAACACTCAATTAATCACAGTAGCATTAAGACACTTGAATAACTGCTAGCCAGACAGATAGAAATAAAGATATATATTATAATATTACACAGTTATGTACAATGTCTCCAGGTTGACATCCGGTTTGTCTAGGTTAGGCGGGAGTCTCTGTGCAGGGACAGGAACTTACGGGAGACCCTGCATTAGGCAAGCAGATACTGGATTGCCTGATTACAGATGGCTGCAGACGGAGTCTTCTTCCTGGGTGCCACCGACAGATACAGTACTGTGACAAGAGGTGGCACACAACAGCAGTCTGGGAGCCAGCAGGCAGCAGGTCATATATGATCCTGCCAAAATTCGGAACACTGGGATAAGGCATAAGGCAAAGAATGGATCCAAACGAGATGCCGAATCGAAGGACAAAAAACATAAGTGAAGTCCAGTGCCAGGAGTTCAAAACCAGAATCAGATGCCAAGAAAACACTCCAGCTGGGAAAAACCCTGGCTTATAAATGCCTTTGGGGAGGCAGAGAGTCCAGCCAACCAAAGCCATTTGGTGGTGATAAGGATAGGTGCTTTACCTCCCATATGGGGAGTTCCTCGTTCAAATCTTGTGGTTTCTGACACAAGCACTCACAAGCTCTTGCATGGTATCTGCAAGTACAGGCTCTCAATGGGAGTCCAGTGCCACTCATAACCAGTTGGGTGTAATCATTAAGTACCCTTTGTGTGTTGTTTTTTTTAAGCTGCAGGCACTGGTGCCCCTGTTTTCCACTAAATTTGTTATTGGATTTTGAATGTGAATGTAACTTGAGTCGCACTGGTTGAGTTAATCCTTTAATATTACTACTTTTAGTGAATCAACCCCACTATATAGACTACATTGTAAGGATTTATTAAACACAGAAATGTTTAATAAACAGAAAACTGTGTTAGTTTACGTTACCACCTTACCGGTTACACACACACAAGAACATAAAAATATACAGTACATGGCAGTTGGAAATCTGTAAAAAAATCTAAATACAAATGCTTACAATACTTTATATATTTTTTATTGTGTAATCCTCATCATTTTCTCATAAAATGACGGTAACCCAAATATAATGGTAGACCATGCTATCCTTTTATACTATGTGTATACTAGCTACATGTCACTGAAGAGATTATCAGCTTGATCCTTGAAAACAGAGGATTATTTAGACAACAACCTGTTAGTCCTTTAGTATAACTCTGTATTATAACAAAAGAAGGGGTATCTTGGTTTGCTCGGGGCTATGGTGTCGCTGCTCAGCGGATATAAAGACATGCTACTAATAATCATTGACGATCCATTTTAGGTAGCCTTGTGTATACCTCACTGTAAATGAGATTAGTAAATGTAAAAAAAATATTAGTAAATTAATAAACTAAGTCATCTAATTAGATAGAGAGATAGATAGACAAAGTGGGAGAGAGAGAGATAAAATTCTTTCCAGGTGGAGTTTTTAGTGGAAGTTGATACACTTTTCAGGGGCAAACATAAGGAATCTTCATAGTTCTCTTCTTTGTATGGGGATCTGAAGAGACCTCCGAGGACTCAAAGCTCATGTAACATTTCATCATTTTTCTATGTTGGAGTAATAAACGTTACTAACTTTCTCTTTGACTAAAATGTCCATATCCATTTTTCTTATAGGCTAGAAGACAATTATTTTTTGTGTGTGATATCAGAATACATAGTCTAGGGATTCAGGAGCCATGTCCTGCACTACATGCTAAAGAGGGCATTTGTGTCCCTAAATCTGTTCTCCTTATGGCTGCGAGTATTTTCATTGTCCAGCCCAATGGGGTACGATGGCATGCATCCCAGTAGGTACAATGGACGATACTGGTACCTTGGAGAAGTGAATTAATGACACAGGGGTATCCGAAGTGGGCTGTCTCTGTGTCAATTTGAGTACAATAAATAGTATATTTAATAATCATCTTTATAATCATCATCATCATCATGTAATGTGTAAAGAAGCATGCTATAGGAAATGCTAACATTTGCTGCTATATAAATTCCTTTGTCTCATCCTTTTCTCATATAAGTTAGTTTATCCAGAGCCCCTTTTCTAGTGAAATCCCTGGAACTAATGGATCAAGTAGACATGGATCTGTTTTAATGTTTACTATTCACAGATACATAGAATTTGATGGCAGGTAACAACCAGTTGGCCCATCTAGTCTGCTTATTTTTTTGCTTTAAAGACATAAACCTTAATCAGTTCTTGGTCTCGTCTTAGATTGAGGATAGCCATATGCATATCCTATGCTTGTTTAAAATCCGTTACTGTGTTAACCGTTACCACTTCTTCTGGGAGTCAAATAGTGGGTGATATGTGTGTTCCACATCTGACCCAGCTGTACCACTGGCTACATTGCAGGTTCTTGTTAAACGCAGATTACAAAATTATTATTAAAAAGTGTTATCCTTTTATCGTTGCATTTAAATAACTGTTAATACTCTCATCAATTAAAGTATACAGCAATACATTGTAAGATCACTTTACTCATAAACTCACAATTACGAGAAAAGCCAGCTTATCAAATAATTCAGACTGCTATGAAGGATTATGCATTAACTGAAGACATGCAGAGATCGGGAAAGGGTAAAGTAGATAAATTAATTTTATTAACAAATTTTACTGCATTACTAAAGCATATTTTAAGTGCGCCTCCATTGCTCTGCGTGCGTTTTCTTTCAGAATTAAAATAATTATCATTTTCATAGCTTATGCTTTATAGACTTTCATTTCCATAAACAGTCATCCCATTATAAAACATCTAATTAATTTATATGAACACACTTTCTATAATAATCGTCCCTAAATACACAGTAAATTACTAAGCATGCCTGTAGTTTAAGTAGCGACATGGTGGGAGATATGTCATATAATACAATGCGCGTGAGATAAGCGTTTTATTTTCTTTTACATTCAGTACTAAGGACCGTGCAATACTTAGATGTCATTAAATTAGATAAAATTAATTAATTAAATTAAAGAAATAATCTATAACGGTCTGTTAATCAGTTATTTCGTGTTTATGTCAGTACTGTACACAATGAAATCATGATCATCTTGACTATGAAATGTTGGCTTTTAGGAGAATATGTCCACTCCAATCTCTTGAATGTATCTCTACTGGTACAACAGTTTTATAACATGGAAAGTACAACTTCTGATTCCCCCTGATGAGAAAAGTACTGTAGATGCCCGGTCATTTTCAAGACGTTGCTGTAAGTCGCAGGAGACGTGCCATTTGATGAAGTTAGATGTAACTTGCAGATTTCATGTGAAATTACACCCCTTGATTGATTTAGCATCCTCATGGTGTTTCACTCAAGCTGGCATACTAGCTGCATCAACTCGTATGTCTTGTTACCATATCAGATCTCCATCTCCTCCTGTTCCTTTGATCCTTATATCCAAACTGCAGAGCACTTCACCTTTCTCGCCTCCACAACACCTCCAGTTGATACCATTAGATATACTGTAACTATATATATATATATATATATATATATATATATATATATATACACACACACACACACATATATACAGCCTAGAATTCCAGGCAGGCTATTAACAGAACAGCCAAAACCAGTCATTAAATGTATCTTAAAAATGAAAATGCATTAATATTAAAGTATTCCCCAGCTGCAGCAACTCATATCCAGGAAAAATGTTTTACCATGGTCTGTAAGCTTGGCTTGGATGACCCGTATCAGAATGAGCAGTAACTATAATGGAATTAGCAGGAGGTTAGGCATGCAAAAACTGTTTTTCCCTTGATAAAAATGTCAATTTGCATGCTTCGTCTAATAGTCAGATCCTGTGCATTAGCAAGATGAGTCTAGAGTTTCAGTCGAGAGTGTCAAAACATGCCAACGGAGCTTCTTTATTTAACGTTATTCAGCTAGTGCATGTCTGCCGCTATAAAAATAGCATAGTTTTCTCTACAGTCATACGTGTGGGCTGCTACTATTGCTTACATTTCTTGTAGATGACAAAGCCTGGCAAGCCAAGTCACGCAAACGCTCATCAAGATTCGTTTACATATTGGTATTTATCCGCTCTTAGAGAAATCAGGATTCTATAGAAATTCTACCACTTCAAAGACGTTCCTTCCTTTCTTATATGCAGACACCGTGTCACAAGGAAGCACTGTTTCCTAGGAGTGGGATTTCCAAAGGAAAACAAGCAAGACTTTTTGAAAGTTACATTATAAGGTTACTAATAACTAGATTATCATGTTTAAAAAAAAAACAAAAAAAAAACATGGCTGTCTTCATAATATGTGCGGTAAATGCATTGGTTTTCTTTAATTCTTTACTGCATGTTTAATAATAGTAATATTTAATATATTTAATATATTTATATATATCTTTTAGACCACATAAGGTTTAAAAAAGGAAAGTGGAAACATCTCCTTGCCTTCTCCTCGCCCAAATTCTGCCCACACTTGTCCCCATTTACAACTATTGTGAGCTAGCTCTGCCCCTCCCCCCATGACATGAATGATCATGCCTCTGCCACACAGGGAAAGGAAGACCTTCTGGACCTTCACCACTGGAAGGTATGGCAAAATGTGACCATGTAGACAACTATTAGGTTTAAAGCAGTCAGCATGGTTCCACTGGTTTCTTGGGAATATAGAACCATACACCAGAATCACTCCAGATTTAACTTCATTAATATAATCCACTAAGTCAGTTGTTGATTCTGTGCTAATTAATGGACAAAGTTATAGATCCTCTTCTACTGTACGTGGTGCTTCATTTTAATGATAATTAATATGCTCCATATAATTTTATTTTGGTGCTAGCATTTCAATTCCAAACTCATTTTCTCAGTAGCTTTAATTTGTACCAGGTAACATACTCATTCATCCCCAACCGAATAATTGAATCTTTGTATGAGGATAACGCAAGTGAGATTTATTTGGCTATAAAAATTATGATTCTTCAGCATAGTTTTTAATATTAAAAACACCTTTTTTAAACATGGTTTGTAGACCACGGTAGATGTCAAAATAAGGATAGCCTGGCCAAATAAAAATACACATCAGTGTCAATAATACAAATTTCTATTTCTTGATTTCACAACAGTATATGTAATTCCCTTGGACTGGAAAGTCATACCAGCTCTAGTATATTGTATATATTTTTTTAATATCTGTTCTTTTAGTTAATATGTAATTAATTTACTTAGAACAAGTTCAGGTATCATTAGATTTTCTTCCAAATTACAATATATTTTGGCTTGGGTTTATGTCACTACATACACTGAATATACTATGTTTGCAGTGTGGACCAGTCAAAGACTTGCCGAAAGACAGAATATTTGATGTACTACTCACACAGAGCTTCCCTAGTTCAAAGTCACTTCTGTGACTAAACATTGAAGTCAATCTCGTGCCTTGATTAGCTGTATTAAAGCATTTAAGGTCTGAATAATACAGAAAATATGCCACGGTATATTCACTGATTGAATTATGCACATCATCCTCTTTATTACACCTTTTGATGTTATTCACTAGTATTTTATGGCATAACTCATTTCTGAAAAGACTGGAAAGTGTTTCAATTTTGACAGTTTTCAAAGTGTGAACTTTCATTATCTATACTAAAACACATTTGTTATCCTCCAGTATTTTGAAAATTCCAATCATAAAATAATAAAACTGCAAAACTATGCCTTTAAGGTTTCAGCATGAAATTCGTAGGTTTAGATATAATGAGTAACGGGTTCTGAAACCATCAGTACTATATGTTTCAGGCATCTCACCACTGTGCTCAGAGAGAGATGGCCATATATGTTGGACCTTTAGTGGTCCACTGTGAGCTCTCTCTGTGATTTTACTGTTTATAAAAACATTTATAAGCATTATCCTTTTGCCCCCCTCAACAGTTGCACTCCCTATAAGCAGGGGCAAAGGGGGCAAGTGCCCTGGTCATGTTAGGAAGCAACAATAGTTGTCCTTTGGGCTTCTTCAACAGCTGGATCATACCAAATGGCCTCCTGCCCTTCTGAGGGTGTGAAGGAAACACAATACCCGTTATTTTTTGAATGCCTTTATCTCCACGTCTGCACTGCCTTTTCGTATATTCTGCAATCTCTTAATGTCACAGAACAAATTTGGTTTGACACATTACATGATTTCAATAACCGTCCATGGACATTTGCCACCATTCTTTACCTCAACATAACGTTACCTTAACATATACGCAAACCTGACTTGTAACAATTATTGTGATGGAAGCCTTGACTTGAATTAAAATGATTTTACCCTGGCTTTACTTGATTAGCTAGGTTTATACAAGGACTGGAAGCAATTTTCACAATTCTTAGATGTCAAGTTGTCAAATACCAAATTGACGGAGTACTTTTAAAACCTGTCTTGCAACGGGGAGTCTTGCATGTAAAAAGGAAATCATGCTGAGTATTTTCTCTCTCCTCTTCCACAGAGGAACAGTGATGGTTTTTTTTTTTTTTATCCATTCTCCTTCGAACCGCAATGTATTCCCATTTTCTTATTGCACTCCGGAAACATGATTTAAAATTGTATAGAAAATAAAATGTGTTTTAAAAAAACAAACGCAAGTGCTTCAGTAATACTGCCTTCCTTATTGTAGGTATTTACATAGACATCGAAGAATGGAATGTCACGCATTTTGACACTGCAGACTAGTAATTGCAGGTCTATCAAGTAGCAATGAGCAGCCATCAGACATGAACTAGAAGCCTCTGACACTCCAAATGCTATGGACTATAGTTCCCATAATACAGCATGAAGCATGATGGGTTACACAGTCCAAGACAGACTAAATTTCAGCGATTAACAGATATGCTGGCTTAGAACGATGGCAGCTGTATTCCATAACAGGCTGCGTGAGATGAGATTTCTAAACAGTATTCCAATAATAAAATAGACATTTAAATAGCATGTAGCATCTACAGATCACTATTTCAGCACTGCCATATTTTAAATATGTCTTTCAAAGCAGACATCACCTAAAATAATCTATTCTATGGCTTGTGTTCCCCTGGAACTCTCGCTGGACCATAAAATCCTAAGTGTTAATATCCCATTGCTTTCTACCTAATGATAATTAACCCTATGCACACGTGGTGCATTTCTAACCAGACAATAAAAGTATCTCCCTCATTATTATAGAGCAAAGCAAATGGCCAAAGAATACATGTTGCTGGCCTCCCAATAAAGAGTCATATAGTACAATCAATGAAGAGAATTCATTTTTAAGTAGGCAGTTGTAAAAAAGTAATTTTAAATGTTTCATTTCATTGGTATACTAAATAAAACCTAAATCAAAAATGTTGGAAACCATTCAGCTATTCCTTTCCAGGGCCCAGAGTGTAACCATCCACGGTATGTGATTTCATTTATGATAAGATGAACGAGAAAAGAAGGAATTTTGTCATTGCACAAAGGAACCGCAGTGAGAAAAAAAGAAACAACTTGTTAGATGAACTAATTTTCTAAAGAAAATGAAACGGCTTACTAGGGATATACAGTTTATCTGATAGGTTGTAAATCAATCTGAGCTTAACAATGCTCATGGTTCATTGATTATAACCACAACATGCACCTTCATTCTCTCATAGACACAAAGATCCATAAAATGTACCAGCCATTTGCAGCGCTGTATTTATCTTTGGTGCTACTCTAAACCTGACTCACAACAATGCCCCAAGATGCCCACTGCCCTTAATGTTGAGCACCAAGACATGACATCATATTTCAACACCTGGATACAGTGTGCTATATCATCCATAGTGTAAAGGTGCTGGTCGAGGAGAACAGAGGTCTCCCTTGTAACTGGCCCATTGAGTAGTGGCTCACAGGGAGTCTGATGATCCAGTGGAGTAATTTTCTATGGTTTTGTGGCAGAGGGGCTTTTCGGCATCCAAGTTTGCCTCCCTAAACCTAGGCCTAATCATCTTAGGTCAGAATACCTTGCTGGGCATTTGCTGGGCATTTGGTAGAGATGGCTAATATGTGGCATTCCAGCTGTTGTTGAATCTTAACTTCTCAAGGCCAGAATAAAGGTCCACGCAGTCTTTTGCAGGGTATTAAATGTTTTAATATATCAAGCTATGGGTGGTAACCTAAGGGTTTTTGGGCTCTGGGTATCTTCTCCTGGACAACAGGAGTCTTCATTACACACCATTATACACACCTTATTGATCACTGGTCACTGATAAAGTGATAGCACAAAGTGAGGTTATATGACAAATATGGCTGCCATGATGAATTGCCACCAATGCCATTTTGTGACATCATCATGCCAATGGAGGGTAATCACATTGGCTATCCTTTACATGACATATATTTTACGTATTATTCACCAGCACAAGTAAAATTATGCCATGCAGTAAGTGGGATGTATAAACTCACAGGAATACATCCATGGGAATTATTTTTTTTAAGGTATTAAGGTACAAAGAAGCCATATAAAGCAGCAGAAATCATATATACTGTAAACTATTTATTTGTTCAGCTACAACAAAACACAATATGTGTATTTCCATAACTCCCATTAAGGTTGCCTGAGACGGCAAAATTATTTATAGTCATTTTTCGTATATCCAACAGGATGCTTTTACTGTATCCTATGTTGATTGATATGACTTCCTGAAATACTGTAAAAACAAATATAATAGATATCTGATGAGTGAGTGGAACAAAATACAAATTCCTTACAGTTAGATCATCGGGATTATCAGGAATTAGACATGTTCCATGAATCATTAATGTTCAAATGAGACACTATTAGGGCTGCATTCTTAATTTTGGTTCTATATAAACAGATTTACTTAGGGCATACCACTTAAAACAAACAATTTCTGTATCCTAGCAGCAGGTAAATGTACTGTAGATGAATATGTTACATGGTGATTTTCTCTCTAGGTGCCATAATTAGGTAGGAATAGCACACACACAGTAGGGTTCATTTTAGAAGGTTATTTCCAGAAACCAAAAAGGCAGAGCGTTATAACAAGCTGCATCTATTAGCGAGAATGCTTGTGGTGTGCTTTAATGAATCCAGTACACTACAAGTACAATAGCCGCATACCTTATCAGATGGAGCTGTACTACACATTTATTGGCTGTTAGCCATTCTAATCACTTTATGTGAGCCACAAATGACCTTTCATAAACAGGGGTGCAGTGTGTAGACTTCTAGACTCAATTCCTGTTTCTTGATTAATGCATACTTTTTTCCCTTTTCCATGCATTGAGAAGCCTCTATATAGTATTGGGTGGAGGTGGGTTTGTTAGAGATTTGCCTGGCATGATTTAAGCCAGACCATAAATACATAGCTACATAGATAGTAACAGCAGAAACAAACCAATAGACAAAAGTATTAGGACATCTGACCATTACACCAACAGGGATGAGAAGGCTTGGAATTTCTGTTCCAGTTCACCCCAAAGGTGTTTGATGAAGTTCAGGTCAGGGCTCAGTTCGGGCCATTCACATTCTTCCAC
The DNA here is from genome assembly GCA_009364415.1 of Spea multiplicata. Classification (NCBI taxonomy): domain Eukaryota; kingdom Metazoa; phylum Chordata; class Amphibia; order Anura; family Pelobatidae; genus Spea; species Spea multiplicata. The sequence continues at coordinate 17,105 of VKOC01020255.1, read as the reverse complement.
ACCAAACTCATCCAACCATGTCTTTATGGATCTTGCTTTGTTCTGTGGGGCACAGTCATGCTGGAATAGAAAAGGGCCTTCCCCAAACTGTTCCCACAAAATTGGAAGCATTGCATTGTCCACAATGTCTTGGTATGCTGAAGCATTAAGATTTCCCTTCACTGCTATTAAAGGACCAGGCCCAACCCCTGAAAGCAGCACCATATCATTATCCCTCCTCCACCAAACTTTATAGTTGCCACAATGCAGCCAGGCAGGCAACGTTCTCCTGGCATTTGCCAAACCCTGACTGCCAAATAGAGAAGTGTGATTCGTAACTCTGCTCCAGTGGCATGGGTGCTTTACCACACAATCCAACGCAGCTGCTCGACCATGGAAGCCCATTCAATGAAGCTCCCTCCACACAGTTTTTGTGCTGATATTAATGCCAGTGGAAATTTGGAACTCTTCAGCTATGGAATCAAACACCATGCACCTCAGCAATCGGTAACTGTGCTCTGTGACTTTATGCGGCCTATCACTTTGCGGCTGAGTTGCTGCTATTCCTAAACAATTCCACTTTCCAAAGATGGAATATTTAGCAGGGATGACATTTCACAAACTGGCTTGCAAGGGTGGCATCCCACCACAGTACCACTCTTGGATTTATGGAGCTCATCAGAATGACTCATTGTTTTCCACCAATCTTTGTACATGCAAGGTTAGATGCTTGATTTACAAATTCATGCTCCGCTCCTATACATCAGCCCTCTATCTCTCTAAACAAACATATTTCATTTCATTAATCACCTCTCTTTCCCATAACCCTAAACGTTTAACATTTAACACCCTTCTCAGACCCACAGCACCTCCCTTGCCCTCCAACTTCTCTGCCCAAGAGCTTGCCACCTACTTTGAAAACAAAATTGACATCATCAGGGATAACATCCTCCCCCATAGTGTCAATCATATGGTACCTCAACCTCCCTCCTCACCTCAATCCATCCTCACCGGCTTCAACCCAGTTACACCACTCAAAGTTTCCAAGGTCCTGTTGTCTTCCCACCTCACCACCTGTCCCCTTGACCCTCCACCTTCACATCTCCTACCACCCCTCTCTAGTGTCCTTACCCCAACCCTAACCCACATCTTTAATCTCTCCTTGTCCTCTGGTGTATTCCCATCCTCATTCAAACATGCCCTCATCTCCCCCATTCTAAAGAAACCACATCCCCATCAAACTACCGTCCAGTTTCACTTCTCCCACTAGCTTCCAAACTGCAGGGACGATTAACCTACAATCAACTAACAAACTTTCTCTTGTCAAACTCTCTACTTGCCCTCTGCAATCTGGTTTCCGTCCACAGCATTCAACAGAGACTGCACTGACTAAGATTACTAATGACCTCCTCACAGCTAAAATTAAAGGCCAATTCTCACTGGTTGTTCTCTTGGACCTCTCAGCAGCCTTCGACACAGTCGATCACCTCCTTCTCCTACAAACCCTCCATGCTCATGGCATCCGTGACATGACTATTTCATGGCATAAATCCTACCTTTCTGACCGTATTTTTAGTGTCTCATTTACAGGAACTTCCCCTCCCCTACCGCTATCTACCGGTGTTCCTCAAGGCTCAGTTCTTGGGCCTCAGCTATTTCCAGTACCACCTATATGCGGATGACACCCTACTCTATATTTCTGCTCCTGACCTTTCCCCCTCTCTTCTAACTCGCCTCACTGACTGCATCGTGGATGGCGTCCTGATACTTAAAGCTCAACGTCTCTAAGACCAAACTCATGGTAATCCCGCCATCTGCTATGTCCACTTTTCCTGACATCTCTATTACTGTTGATAACTCCACTATCTAACCAACAGACCAGGTTCACTGCCTTGGTGTCACCCTCTACTCTGCTGTCTCCTTCATCCCTCACATCCAGTCCCTCACCAAATCCTGCCGCCTCCACCTGAAAAACATCTCCCGAATCCGCCCTTTCCTCACGCAAGACACCACCAAGTTACTAATCCATCCTCAACACTGCAGCTAGATTAATTTTTCTCCCGCCGGTCCTCATCTGCTGCTCCACTATGCCAATCACTTCATTGGCTCTCCATACCCTTCAGAATCAAATTTAAACTTCTAACCCTTTTAACTTCTAACCCTGACCTATAGAGCCCTTGGCACCACCGTACATCTCTATACTCTTATCCAAATACACCCCTACCTGCCCTCTTCGCTCCTCTCAGAACCTGCGGCTTTCTTCTACTGTTCCAACTCCTCCCACTCCTGTATTCAGGATTTCACCCGCGCCGCTCCCCTCCTGTGGAATTCCCTTCCCAGTTCCGTCAGACTTTCTGCCTCGTACGAAACTTTCAAAACCTCTCTGAAAACTGAAAACCCACTTGTTCAGGGAAGCGTACAACATTCCTTTACAGTGCTCCCAACCAGCATCCTAATCAAAGCCATTTGAACAAACAGCTTCAACACATCATCACAACCAGATCAACTCATCCCCATCCAAGCAGTCCTCTCCTATTGTCTCACTCCCCTCAACCACTGACTAGATTGTAAGCTCGCAAGAGCAGGACCCTCTTCTCCTTTGCACCAGTTTGTTATTGTATGTGTTATTGTACGTGTTTCTAAATTGTTCTAATGAATGTAACAGCGCTGCGGAATAGGCCGGCGCTTTATAAATAAATATAATGTAATGTGTCTAAATGAAACACCCTGAATTTATATTAAATAAGAGGTGTGTCCCAATCTAGCTTTTTGAATTACGTTTTACTTATTACATTTTTTTAAAGCTTGATTTTTTTAAATGGATAGGAAAATGCAAATTGTGAACACCAGATCCATTGCAGCTGTGCACATTTCAGGGAAACCCAGTGGTGAATGTAATTTAATTTGTACTTTAAAATATATCAGACCTGATGATTGTGTGATTGTTTTGCCCCCTGCTGCCTCAGCATGTAATATAGAAATCTTGTGGTTTTCTGTAGTAGAGGGTCATCTCTTTATTTCCAAATGTCCTAATTTTGCATATTTTGTCAGTTAGATCTATATTAAGTGACTTCGAAAAAAAGACAATTCCTGTTACAAAAGAAAGAGGGTATGTGATTATGTGGTGGTTATTCTCCAAACAGTTATTATTGCTAGGTGAGTTGCAGTGATGAACTATGTATTATGAAGGTCCTAAAAATTTCCCACCATCCACCATCGAAAAGGCTGGGCTGAAGCCAACAAGTGAGCATTGGTTGATTTTCCAGGACAGTCCTGATATGTGTCAGTGTCCACGTCAGGTTGCCGGACCCACGGGCACCGGGTCCGGCACGACATCTTCTGTTTCCTCCATTGTCCGTCCGGCTTCTGCTAGGCGCGCGTGCATGCGTCCCGTTGCAACTTTATTGTTCCCCAAACACAGTTTGCGGAAACAAGATTCCGTGACATCACGCTCGGGGACAGAGTACTGAGTACTGAGCTTCTACATCCTGAGTGCGTGTTTCCTATTGATATTCCGTGTACCTACCTGGCTTCCCTCTGACTTTGCTCCTGCCTGATTTTACGGCTCGTGTACCATACCTCGGCTTGTGTCCTGATTCTAATTCTGCCTGACCTTATTGTACCTCGCTGCCCGCTCGTGTACCGTACCTTGGCTGTTCCTGATTCTGTGTGGGCCTTATCCTCTAAGTGCTTCTTCCTGCATACTGAGCTCCGTTACCCTTTTTTATCATCCTGCTGGATTGTTCCTGACAGTGAGTGAGCCTATTGGTAACCTGCAGGGTCCCTGTAGGCAACCAATAGACTCATTCACACTGCCCTGTAAGCCCTGACGGCGAACCTACGGATTTCCTCTTCCGTCAACTCCCGCAATGCAGCGAAGATAAGGTAGGCTAGATGGGGAAGGGACCGGGGAGATTAGTAGACGAAGACGATCACGAAGATCTTCGTGGTGTGTGTCTTCGTCTACGTTTTACCGCTGTCTTCTCTTCTTCGTGTCTTCGGGACGAACACGAAAATGAAGACAAATGCACAAGTCTAATAATTACTACTAGATGTTTGCTGCTGCCCACTAACATACATTCACTGGGCAGACAGGCCCATGCTTTTCTAACAAGTAGCATTTCTAACAAGTCACAGGATTTGCCCCCTGGCTATATGTACCACAGCCATTGATCTCTGGGTTAGGGTATGGTGTTTGCTTTTTCTGACTTTTTGGCATGTTCACTTGTTTTTTGGCCTAGCCCTGTCTATGTGCAAATAGCCTCACAGCACCCATATGGAGATCTTCACAGGGGTAAAATTAAGAAGTTTGCAGCCCCTAATTAATAAAATTAAACAATTGTTCTTGCCTAATCAAAACAATATCTCGATTCTATCCTGGTTGCCGTAAATGGGACTACTTCTTATGTTGCTGTTTTATAATATTAGACATCTTATTTTCAAAGGATATGGTGCATATGGCAACAACACAATCATGGCTGTACGAGTACATTCCATTTGGTAACATCAGTAATACAACAAAATATAGGATTACACAAGACCTTCCAGAGATATTTCATGCTGCAGTGTTTTCATAGTACATCATAAATCTAGGGAATGGTGCCCATATGAAATAAGTGTACAAAACAAGTCTACAGTGTCTTTTTTGTGGTTAATTCTGTTTCCATGTGATCGCTGTTATAAAGACTCCCATTGTATAGCACTGTAAATTGCATTATACGGCACAAATTCCAAGCGCTAATGGAAGTAGTGTGTAATGTATACTCTTTATAAAAGACTGGCACTGCTTGTGTCTTGAGGAAATGAATAGATCAGTAATTATAAGCTTGTTATTATATGCAGAGGAAAGGCATGCCCTACTGTATTATTTCCAAGATGAACATATCTGCAATACATTACATTTTTGTTGACTTAGAGGAACGAGTCCACCTAAGAATAGACCATTAGCCAAAGAAATTTACTATGAGATTGTTTATTTCCTAAAGTTGTTTTGGGCCATACTTACTACTAGGGGAAAAAAAGATTTCTATTTAGGTGGAATTTCTGATGTTGATACATATGGATTAAATAGGTTTCGCTATTTAAGCAGAATTGCTACAAATATAGTAGTAAGAAAGATGGAACAAATATACAAAATGGAATGTTGTTATCCTTTAAGGGATAATTCATTAAAGCAGAAACATCATCAGGATCAGCTCACAAATAGTCAGTTGCATCAATCTGAGTCTCTCCTTCAATTATTTATCACAGAAGAGCTGAGTGGAGCTCTTGTTAACCTGACTTGTGGTAAACTGAAAGTCTTCTGTCGTGTCTGTGCTAGCATGAATTTGCGTGAAAGTCTGGCTTCTTGACATACAGAGGTTAAGCCAAAAAAACCCAACAATCATTATTGAGATTTCAAATCATAAACTCTGATATTTGGGTTGAGTGCTAAGCATCTGTATTCCCATGTCTATCAAACTAATTTCCAATATGCTGAAATTCGGCCATAAAAGTTCATTAAACACCAGATTTTTTTTCCAAATCTTGTGAGAGACAAGAGTGAACAGTGCTTTTCACTGTTCAACCTGTACCCCAGTGCCTCAAAGAAGATGGTTATTTTGAGGTGGTGTAGTAAGTTATAACAAGTATGCATTTCAACTGATTAGTTAATGGTTTATCAACAGAGATGTTTGGGTTGTGGGAACCGTGAAATATCGACCTCCAGCCAGTGTTGAAGCTCCATGTTCAGTTCAGTTCAGACAGTTCAGGGCTTTGGTTTCTTTTTTTTATTTTTCATTTTGAAATACTGCACATTAAACTACTCACAGAGTACTTTAATGTAGATTCGTGAACAGCGGGGCTATCACAGACATTTCACTGTCCCTTTAAGTTAGTTCTCCCTTGCTATTTACTTTATTTGGCGTCAATTGGTTCAGGCAGCCATTGTCCTGGTAGGGTGAGGAGATGTGAGAGAACTTTACAAAAGGAGATTGATTGGCTAATACTAGGTGTATTATTTTTTGACATAATATCCCATCTTCCCTTAGGTAAAAGGTAAATGAAATATCTCCAGATGAATTACACTGATTACAAGCCACAAAGCATAAGCTATAGGCAGTTTTGATTGATGTAGATAGTTATGCTAAAACCTATTATGATGGCAGATTCATTTTAAATTCATGACATCCCTTAAAGATGGGATAAGAACAGATGTGTTTTATATATATATATTATATATATATTATATATATATAATATTATATATATATATATATATATATATCTTTGTGGTATTAAAGATTGCTTTCTAAGTCTCTCTGTGCTTTCCTTTCCCATCCGTCACCCACTCAGCTCAAACAAAAGAGTGAAACTTATAAGATATCAGCTACTGAATCTTTAAAACATGCAGCAAAACCCCAGAACCTGCTGTGCCTGGAATACCATAAACTAATACTTAGAAAAATGTGTTTGGGAACTTTTGGAATATGTTTCTTTCAGTGCTCCTCGACTCATCTGTCAGCATCTAAACACACACTGGCATTAACTATAGAAAATACTATCCTGCTGGTTTCCCTTTCTGAAATGTACTTTGTGTGCATCCATTGTTAAAATGAGAATGAAAGTCTAGATAAAAGCATTATTGCTTCAAGCCTGCTGTCCAAGTCACAAGAACCTGCTCATAATACAAATCTACTTCTGATAAAGAAGAATTGAATATGTCCCATTTTCCCCCAACACAAAACCAACTGCAAAGGCTTGTATCATATGCTAGCACAAGGTTATTTTACGCCTTTGCCCATATCAACTTATTTTCGCATCATATTGTAATAAACGTGCGTGGGTTAAAAAAATATATATACACACACACATATATTATTATTTTTATTATTACCGTATATATATACTGTATATAGTTACTTATAGTGTTTATGCTTTATGGTTATATAAACTATAAGTTGCTGAAGAATGAGTTATACAGACAATGGCAAATAAAAACAGGTCTACAATTTAGCAAAAACAGAATGTAGAAGCACAGTAGTATTGAAGATTATTCATTTGCATTCTGTATGCAGCAAAATCAACTATGGTATTAGTAGGAAAAATAATTGTTTTAAATCCCTGACTTTGAATAATGGATGATTCCCCCCCAAGCTTACTTTACAAATTGCAATTATATTCAATTGTAGCTCAAGAAGATTACTGGTGACTAAGAGAGCATCATCAGCTAAAATCAAAGATTTCCCTTTACACAAAAACAGACACTTTTCATAATGATCTGGAGGATAATATTAAGTATGCCGCATGACACAGACACATTCGGAAACATTTCAAAGGATTATCATGTTATCATTTCAAGTCAGTTTTAAAAAAAATACACTCACAAAAATGAATTGATGTTCAAGTGCTTCCAATACAAGGCTATAGAGTATGCTTTGAAATGTCAGTTAACTCTATGATGAATATTATTATTAATCTCATGTCTGTACATATTTACATATTGAACGGGCTTGTCAAACCGATGAAGGCAAATCATGCAGAAGGACCTACCCGCAGGATTACAAGGATATTTATTAATATTGCACTCATTTCAATTTTATGTTGGAATTCTAATATTTCTAACTTAAGGCTGTTTGTTAGATAAGGTAAGACAAATATTTGACCTGAAAAAAAGACAAATATGATTTCCAGTATGACGCATGCAACTAAGGAGGAACAGGTCTTCTTCAAGCAGCCAAAAGTGATGTAAAAACGGGACCATGGAGGGGGAAGTGCATTCTTCTTGGAGGGGACGATGTATATGATATATATTCTTCATTGACAGAGTATGGAATACTAGACATACAAAGGATTTAGTGTAGATATAATGCTATATCACCAATATGGATCCAATGATAATTTTAAATTGCTCCACTGAGATCCACACGCTCACTCCTTGCCCTGGATCCACTTAAAGTGGGAGGGGGGGGAAGTGCGGCCTATATTCGGGCCAATACGGTATATTGGTCCTCTATTGAGCAGCCATAGTGAATCTGTGGGTGATTAATATACAAAGCACACAACATATTATTAGCTGTATTTTGAGATCAGATTTATATTCAACAGTATTTGCTTACAGATTTCACACGGTACATTATAAGGTATTATACATGTAGGGCTACTAATAAAATCCGCAGAATAATATTTAAGTAAAGCTCTCTCAAAAAATTCCAGTTTACGCAACACAACTGATTATTTTTTGTTTGTGCGATTGAACACCGCTATTCGATTAATGGGACTGCTTCATTGATTGGTTGAGTTAATGGGTTAGCATAAAAAATGTGAAGGGAAAGCCAACACCTAGGTACAATATATTGTCTCACTTAGAACATGTCGTGAAAGGTTTCAAAGATGTTCTTTGTATTAAAGATGACGTTCTGTGTGTCTACATTCATGACAATTTTAAGATAACATGGTTGCAATAGTATTGAATTATAGCAACATTCTTTACGATCACTAGCACAAACATGGAAAGAGAAAACTGAATTAATCAAAATAGAGGACACACAACCAGCAAATATTATTTGGTTGGGGCAGGATCTTCTAATAATGCCACCAAAATACTTTTGCTTTGTGCAGAAAGCAACACAGCAAAAAGCATAAAAATTCTTTGCAATAACTGCATTTGGAGGCAGTAATAATGAAGCTAGACAGTCAAATGATTAAAATAATTAAATAAAGGTTTCATGGAAAAGCCTATATTTTCTGATATAACCTATGTGAATTAATCTTTTCAAAGATTGATCCTGTAAAGGCAATGTAATTACCGGTACTTTTAATATAATTATCCATAAGTCCCTTATGTATATAACTGTATTCTTGTCTTCTTCTTTTTTTTTTTTTTATGCATCCATCCGACTCAGCCATTACTAAAACCTACATTAGGAATGAACTCTCCCCCCTTGTCTTTCCCGTTATCACAGTACTGACACTCCCATTGTCCTGACAGTAGAATAAAACATACTACAGCTATTGACTGTATTGATCGCCATTCTCTCAAGGGACCACATTCCAGCAATGGCTCACAATAAGAAGAAGAGAATATAGTACCATTTCATGCTGACATGATAAATCAGAAAGACCGCAAACCTAGGAACGAACAACCTTTTGTAAATATACCAATCTATTCTAAAATATGGGGTCTATTCATTAAAGAGGGGGTTCTGTAAAGCTGAAAATGTCCCTCATATATTTCTAATTTTTGAAATGCTCTCTATGAGTAAGAATTCCACAAGTTTTTTTTATAATCTGGCAATTAAAGAAAATACTGCTCATCTAAGACTGTGACGATGCCCATCATCAGGGAAACAGAAAATCATATTTATTTCTTACCCACCAACAATTGCCTAGATTCAGTACTGGAAATAAATATTTTTCAAGTAATTTTCAAATAGATTATGGTGGAATAAATGATAAGAAAACAGAGATACATTCGGCCCGAATCATTAATTAAGATAAAATGCATTTTTCTATTGAAGATTGCTATTTAGTTGCAACAGATTAATCAACAACGTTAAATCTGCTCCATTGTTTTAGTTTCGCAAAGTTATTCAGACTCTACGTTAATGTTATGCTCTATACTATATTAGATATAAAAACTTTTTTTTTTTACATAAAAAGTTAAATAGCCTTATTTGACTTACAACATCTTTACATTCTAATCATGCAAAAGGGCTATCCTCCCTTATATGTGCATAAAAAGATTAAATTAAATCTGTAAATTGTCAGAACTCTGTCCGTTGTTTTATTTCACACCCCATCTAACCTTACAAACAATTCAATTTATGTGTGATAGTTCATGTACGGCTACGCACCAGTGATGCTTTGCTTTAATACTGCAAAATGCGGTGGAGAACAATCATCTGATTTAATCTGTAATGCACCCTTTACATTTAACTGTATGAATTAAAAAAATACAGTGAAAATTCCAAATGGCATCTTTTCAATAAGGTATTTGATTTCAAATGCATTTGCACATTCTGATAATAACTAATAAGAGAGGCCATTAGTCTCCACTTCTACGTGCCCACCTTTGCACCAAGAAGCACCACCGCTGGACAGGGTCTACGTAAGATTAAGCCCTTATTCTTAGCTACCAAATCAGGTAGGCAACGTATAGTAAATGGTGTGTATCTGAAAACCAAAAGATCATTGAAATTTCTATTCTCAGTGAGGAAACGGGAGTAAAATTTAAACTTGAAAATGTTGCTCAATACTTAGCATGTTATTCAATCAAACTGATGTTTGGTACTTGCGTGTTTTCTCTAATGATGCACAGCTCAGTCCCAGATCAATGCAATGCAATTATATTCGGAGTTACTTAAATGTTTGTGCTTTAAAAACTGCAGCCATGGACTGGAATGCCGGTTTTCTGCAATGTCAAACACCTTTGCTTTTCTGAACTGAGATTGCCTCGATATGGGATTTCATAAGGAATATGTACTAAAGAGCGCTGTTTTATGGGGTTACTCGCCTACATCATTCTGTGTAAAGCATGGTAGACTTTTGGCCATTTCCATATGTAAGAGGTATATGCCAAATGCAATTATACTGATGCGATAGGGAAAATGATATAACATCATAATCATCATGGATTATTCTGTTCAGCTGTATGATCTTCTGTATTGTTTAGGGTTCTCTGAGACAGAGGCAACGTCTGCACAAAATGTGGACCCCTAATGACTACTTCATTAGAATGCTAATATACAGTGCAGAATACCTTGTGCACTGAAATAAAGAAGAAAAAAGTACTAAAAATATATGTTTTTCCTGAATCATTTAGCCATATTCTAATGGTATTAGTAGATTAAGTACTTCACAGAGAGGTTATAATATACATGGCATTGCAGGCCCTCAAGCTTACAAACACTCTACTAAAGGACCTATGTGGTCTACTCATACACAACTCTAAAACTTCCAGAATAACCTTAAAATTAATGTCAATGTCTTAAGAACATGTTTTAATAAAGAAGATGTTTTAATCATCCACCATGAAGGATATTTTCATTTGCTCTATATTCACTTTAAATCACATTGAGTGAGTAATCTTTCATTGCGTCAAAACAAATAGTAATTAAAGATGAAACAATATACACAAGTGACTCTCCAAGGAAGAAGGTTCAAAATAAATAGTAAATCAATATATTGATATTCCCATGACTGGTCTCATTGCAAAAGAAGACCACCTTGGTGTGTAGTAAATCACATATAGATCTGAAACAGCCTTTTTCATTATAGAGAAGCAACAAATTGTGTACATATTGGACAAATTTTATTTGGTGATTTATTACCTACTCACTATGATTATTCAACTGAAAGCTAATGATAAAGACTCCCTGTTAACCAGCTCAATATTTATCACGCAGGAAAAGTGAGTTTGTGGTCATTGGTTCATATTGGATAGATTCACTAGAAAAACTCGATACCTTATAGAACATGTGTTTTCTAAATGGGCAGTAAAATGTATCTGACCTCTGACCCATTAGGCCATGGGATATTGCACTTATTTTATTGTATTTACAATATATATATATATATATATATATATATATATATATATATTTATATATGGTACATTTAAGAATAATGGCCCCTACAGTAAAAGCATCACTAGAGCTACTCTTTATATCTAACCTCCGCTGTCTCCAGGTGTTCCAATGAGTATAAATATTTCTAAAAATAAATCAAGATAAACCCAGAGTCAACCCAGTATCAATTGAGTTGATAATTCACAAGAAATGAGGGTGAATGTTCACAAACATAGAACAAACATCCTTTTGGGTCATGTAGTAGAGTGATACAAAATTAACAGGGGAGGGCTGGCACCACTCAGCCCAGGTGGCTAACCCAATAATATCGTGTCCCAAAACAATTGGCTAATAAAGGGCAGAACAACAATGCTCAATGTGCACAACCAACAGATTTGGACTTTATAAAAGTAGCATGGGAGAGATAGAGTTAGAGTATAAATGCTGCCCTTTTCATGACTTCTCAAGACTCTCTGATGAAAGAGCAAATAAAACACATAAAATATGCTTATAGCTGAAATCTTAAAATTAGGGCAGACAAAAAAGCCCTGCCCTGAAAAGTAAGTATAATTCAAACAATATACAACACAATATGATATTTAGGCTATGAGCCCCTTTCCCAATGTACCCCTTTCCCAATGTGCCCTCCGTCATGGGTGGCAGTACTGCACCTTAGTACTATATTAGTGAGGGAGGTACATAATTTCTATTGTTCTAGTTTATATTTGTTAGCGGAGCATCCGGTAGTTATCATCTTAATTTACTAAGGTGAATGGCGCTTTAGCTGGACAAGAGCTTGGACACAGGCAGCTTCAAAACATCTAAAGATCTTGGAAAATGAACACATCTCACTAGTAATTTTATTCCACACTGTGAAAAATTAGTAACCCCTTCTGGGATGATTCAGAACAATTATCAAAGGAAATATTTAACATTTTCGTCTTTATAAATAATAACCCATGCTATAGCCATAAGAAAATAACCAAAAGAAGAGAAAGTGTCACCTCTGTCCTGGGTCTTAATTGTATGAATTTGAGGTACGATAAACCTTCTCTCATCTGTGAAAAGCCGCAGAGTAAGTTGGTCACAACATAATGTGGTGACATTTTGTTGAACTTTTTCTTCTGTGTGCAAGCTTTTATAGATTTTCACATAGAGGAACAAAAACGCATTTGGAATAAAAATGTTTTTTTGTGATAGAAATTCATTTCCAAGCTCCAGACTTCATTTTGTAATTACGTTACCAGTTATTATATTCTTTTCAACACTATATAGCTTTTTTGTTATTTTTGTTTGTTGAGGTACATTTTACTTTTTTTTCAGCTTTCCTTCTGCCTACCATGTTTTTTTTTTTTTATTTAACTTTTGGAATGTTGAAGGTTTGTGCGACATAATGAAAGGCTTTTTGCTTTCCTTTACAAGAAATGAGTCACTGAACTCAGACAATAACCTTGACGCGGATCATTGACTATTTTAAGTAAATCTTCCCCAATGTCAGTGGGGATCCATCATTATTTCCATGTGTCTTTTTCATTCCAATGTTGTCTTTATACTGTAGAATATTTGGATAGGTAAGCCATTTATTAGTTAGGCTCTGTTTTAGTTCTATCTTGTTCCTTCTTATGGCTGTTATCAGAAATGGCCAAAATGACTGACTCATTTGACCTCTGCCCCGATGCTGCCAACTTCCACCTAAGGTGCCCAATTGATTAATATAGATGAAGCACTATGCAAATCTGTTCAGGACAGATTCCCCAAGAGAGATGTGTGTTGGTAAAGTTGACATGTCCTCCGTAATTATCATTGAAACTCAATAAGCATCCTCATTAAAGAGATGCCGGGGTAAACATTTATAGATGACAACTTTGGCGTCTCCTTAATTTAGACTTTAGGCAAATAACATTCATTTACTAAACATATTTAAACTCATGGAAACCATGTTGTATAATCAAATGGAATTACGGCCTTTGTATATGTATTATTTGGAATATAATTGTGCCCTAATGGGATGTAACTCTCTGTCTTCTGATCGTGGGTACCTTACTACAAAAACTACACTGAATTCAAGCATATGTGTAAGCATGTTTGCGATAAACATCAGCAATCATTTCAGCCAATCAGTAAACCACAACAATAAACTAAATTAGCTGTTGCTTAAAGAAGAAAACAAAACTAAAAAAAATCGAGGTATGGCACATTGTATACTGAAAACACAGTTTGTTATATTTAATGCATAAAAATAATATGCCATTCTTTATATTCCAATTCAAGACAGAATGTTCTATATTTTCAATTACATTTACCATAAAAGGGGCCTCTAATTCAACAACAGAGATGAATAAAATAGTAATCTCAGTGGTCAATAATTTTTTCCAAGTAATATTGGATGGAGTAAAAGGAAACAAGAGCAAGCATTCCGCAGAAGACAAATGAAAGTTTTTTCTTGTTCTGCACTTTGGAAATGTCAAGTGCAGAATTTCCATCTGATAAAAACTATATTGTTAGCAACAACAATAATCAAGTGCAGCAGATCAAACAACACCACTAATCAACGATTAGAGTTAAAAGGCTCCTGAATTTTTAAAAGTATTGGTCTATAGGGAATTTGCAAATTTAAATAATACGAACTATATATTTAGAAATTAGAGTGGTCTTTTGGAATTAAACACATGCTATTAAAAAAAAAAAAGATTTTCACAATAAATGGAGGTTAATTTATAATTTTTGCCCCTGAACAAAAAGAATAAGGAAGTATTTCCTAGGCAGATTCCAGTTTTCAACATTTTTGTTCTTTCCTTACCGTGTCCTGGATTATGATTTTTAGATGCCATTTAAACACTCCCCATATAATGTGCTCCCCAATTGTTCCCTACTCCTTACAAGGCTACCTCCGCCTTTATCACCAGATGAAATACCATCTAAACATTTGCACCACATGAATGTTACTTTATGGCTGTCAAGCTTAACACAATGTTCAATACTGATATTTGATTTTATACAATGTTGTAGTCAGACGGGGTTTGGTTAATTGGTTCCATCAGCCCATCGCATAACCATTTTCCAGTTGATATCTGTTTTGTGCATGCTCTGCCTGCTTCCTGTTTAGTTCAAATATTTCGGGCAAGAGAAGGGGCATGCCAACAGTCGTTGGGGCCTAAGGAAGTTTCCCAGAAAAATGCATATTTGAAACTCTAGAACAAAATACATGAATATTACATTGTACATTTTTCAAATTAATAAAATAAAATCCCAAAGGAACCCTATGATTGGTTAAAAATAGGCTCTTCAATTTGAATGGAGAAAATGGTTAGTGCAAATTTGTCTTATAGCTGACCTATTTTTTTTTATTTTGTTGAAATGTAACTTTGGACTGTATAATATCATGGAGCTTGGATTAAAAAAGTTAATAGGGGTAATTAGTTAATGTCACATTATTCTAATTGCCTTTCCAGCAATCATCAATTATGTTTTTTTAGCACTTCCTTTCAGATGAGATGTCTTTTTCTTACTATTTTGGAAATGTAGTCATAAAATATTAGTGAGATATGAAAATGGAAACATTTAAAGCATTACTATATGCAAGTAGTTTGAAGCACTTAATATTTATGCATCTAGATTCATCAAGAGGTAAGGAAATCATTGCACAATGGATCAAAGTGCTGGTGATAGGTACCAGTGAAACGATTTACACATCAGCGTAGGCTCTCTGTTATTTCTAAAGATGGTATTCTCTACAGATTTTGTATCTATCATTCATGGGTCCACATTCACTCACACTTTCACATTCTCGTGCTCTCTAAATGTTTCCCTACCTTCTCTGCCGACCACTTCCACTTTTGCATCTTTTTTCTGTATCTTGTTCTTCATCTTCTTCTCTACTCTATCTTGAATCCTTAATCTTCTTTCTTCGTCCGCGGACATAACCCAGCAACTGAGGGCAATATGGTGGGACTTGTGGTGACATCCTCTCCGAATCATCCAGTCAGGGGAGAGAACATCACTGAAAGCGCAACCATATTGCTCCCAGTTCACGTGAGGGCAAAATGACTGCTTGCAGTGATGTCCTCTCCTCTGATTGGAGGATCAGGGAGATGACGTCACTGCAGTGCAACTATATTGCCCTTAATTCACCTTGCAGTGATGTCTTCTCCCCTAATGGTAAGGATATCACCGCCGGGTTATGTCTGTGAAGATGCAGGCAAAGAAAGACGATTAAGGATTGCAATAGAGAAGAAAGAAGAGAATGGAGAAGACAGAAGATAAAGAAGATGTGGAAGTGATCGGCAGAAGTAGTCAGCAGAGAAGGCAGGGAAGCAATTAGAGGGTGTGAGATAGAGAGTGAACGAGAGTGTGAGTGATAGTGTGAGTGAGTGAATGAGAGTGAATGTTGGCAAATTTCACTTCCCAATTAAAAATGCCTGCAAATATTCGGCCAAACAGAATGGGCAGGGAATCATATGCACCTGCTCCCTAGTTATTTAGCAGGGGATGGTGTAGAAATATTACATTTATACTGGGTTCCACTGGGTTATTTTTGAAGACAGTCTGGTATGTGCCTTTAATTAGATTCTTATATCAAAGACAACATTTAAGGTACCTCAGAAAATGTTTAAATCTCTCCACAGAGTGATTTAGCTACTTGTGCCTGTGATAAGGCCCTTGGGAATCAGCGTAGCTAAATGGACAGGGAGTGCATGCATGGGGCATGTGTGTTTTTGATTGGGGTATATAAATATAGGGGCGGGGTATGAAGATATGTTAATTATGTTGATGTGTGGGTTAGATGGTAGTTGGTTGGTGGTGCACAGTACACACTGCCTACATACATGACATCATTAAGAAGCCAGATGTTGGCTCAAACAAATGAATATGTTTACTAGACTTGGGCACCAGGGGGCTCTTCGTGTTCGTCTTCGTGCTCGTCTTCGGCAAAAAAAAAAACTTCGTATTCCGCGAATATTCGCCCGGTCCTGTCTTCTCTTCGGGCGAATATTCGCGGACATTCTTCGTGTTCGGGTTTTCTTCGTTTTCCCCGGTTAAGGGGTTAATACGGGGTTAAAGCCGCTCTGGCGCCAGGAGTTTAAATGTCCGTATGAGCAACTCTATTGGTCGTCAGCAGGGGGCTCGTCTGCCATCAACCAATGGCAGATGAGCCCCTTGCTGGCGACCAATAGGGTCGCTCGTACAGACTGTTAAACTCCTGGTGCCGTAATTGTCCGGCAGATCCCGCTGGTCTCCCTGTTCTATAATTTATTAACTGATAGAACAGGGAGACCAGTGGGATCTGCTGGGTAAGTTGCAGCATTGGGATTTTAAAAGTCTGCACGAGCGACTCTGTTGGTCGCTCGTACAGACTTTTAGGCTACTGGTGCTGTAACTTACCCGGAAGATCCCACTGGTCTCCCTGTTCTATCAGTTAAATGTCCGTACGAACGACCAATAAAGTCGTTCGTACGGACATTTAACAGATAGAACAGGGAGACCAGTGGGATGTGCCGGGTAAGTTGCAGCATTGGGGTTTTAAAAGTCTGCACGAGCGACTCTGTTGGTCGCTTGTGCAGACTTTTAAAACCCTAATGC
>VKOC01020253.1:0-14924 GCA_009364415.1 Spea multiplicata | reverse complement strand
TAACTGCCCTAAATTAACCCCCACCAACCCTAACTTTCAGTAGCCCAAATATTAATTTTTTACTTACAGTTAGATGAGTGTCACAGCCATGTGGTTCTGGCCTGGAGAAGGAAGGGGCGGGGCCAGTTGTCACAGTGATTACAGGGAGGGACTGGTAAGTAGGAGCTGCTGCTGTGAGACAGACTAAACGGATTATAAAACGAGGGGTGTTTTTCAGAGCATTTGCTCTGAAAAAACCCTCATTTTATAATCGTTAAAAATCGATTCAACTAATCGATAATGAAATTCGTTGCCAACGAATTTTATTATCGATTATTATCGGTTGTTGCAGCCCTACAGTGGATATAAAAAGTGTACACACCCCTGTTAAAATGCCAGGTTCTTGTGATGTTAAAGAATGAGACAAAGATAAATCATGTCAGAACTTTTCCAAATTTAATGTGACCTAGAATGTGAAAACAATTCGATCGCAAAACAAACTGAATCTTTTTTTTTTTTTTTGGGCGGGGGGATAATAAAAAAAAAAAAATCTCACAAGAACCTGGTTGCATAAGAGTGCACACCCTCTTATAACTGTGGCTGTGTTCATAATTAACCAATCACATTCAAACTCATGTTAAATAGAAGTCATTATACACCTGTCATCAAGTGACTCTGATTAATCACAAATAAAGTCCAGCTGTTCTAGTAGGACATTTGTTTAGTTGCATCTCAGAGCAAAATACATGGTCAGCAGAGAGCTTCTAAAGCATCAGAGGGATCTCATTGTTGAAAGATATCAGTCAGGAGAAGGGTAAAACATTTTTTTCCAAAGCATTAGATATACCACGGGACACAGTGAAGACAGTCATCATCAAGTGGAGACAATATGGCACAACAGAGACATTACCAAGAACTGGACGTCTCTCCAAAATAGATGAAAAGACAAGAAGAAAACTGGTCAGTGAGGCTTACAAGAGGCCTATTGCAACATTAAAAGAACTGCAGGAATTTCTGGCAAGTATTGGCTGTGTGCTACGTGTGACGATCTCCTGTATTCTTCATATGAATGGGCTATGGGGTAGGGTGGCAAGATGGAAGCCTTTTCTTACTAAGAAAAACATCCAAGCCCGGCTGAAGTTTGCAAAAACATACATCAAGTCCCCCAAAAGCACTTGGGAAAATGTGTTATGGTCTGAGGAAACCAAGGATGAACTTATTCCAAAAGGTGTGTTTGGTGCAAAAACAACACTACACATCATCCCCAAAGAACCCAAAGTGAAGCATGGTGATAGCAGCATCATGCTTTAGGGCTGTTTTTCTTCACCTGGAACCGGGGCCATATTCAGGGTGGAGAGAGAGAGAATTATGAACAGTTCCAAATACCATGCAATTTTGGCACAAAACCTTCAGGCGTCCATTAGGAAGCTGAAGGTGAAGTTCACCTTTCAGCACGATAAAGACCCAAAGCACACATCCAAATCCACAAAAGCATGGCTTCACCAGAAGACTAATGTTTTGGAATGGCCCAGCCAGAGCCCAGACCTGAATCCAATTGAACATCTGTGGGGTGAACTGAAGAGTGCTGTGCACAGGAGATGTCCTCGCAATCTGACAGATTTGGAGCACTTTTGCAAAGGGTGGGCAAATATTGCCACATCAAGATGTGCCATGCTAATAGACTCCTACCCAAAAAGTCACAATAGGTCACATTAATGGTGGAAAAAGTTCTGACATGATTTATCTTTGTCTCATTCTTTTTGCTCCGCGGCAGAGCAGGAAGAAAGAGGCCTTGCGCTCTCACCGCAGGACTTCTGGAAGGTAAGTGAACTACAAGGGGCGGGTGGATTGTTTGAAGGAAGGGAGGGAGAGGGGTTTTATCTATAATTTTAATACTGAGTTTTTATGCAAATTCCAATTCATTTATTTATACCTGCAAAGCTGGGTGTGTGTGTTATTCTGTAGATCCATATCCGATATGCTATGTTTCCATACGTTATTTGTGTATACCTGCAAGTACAGGGTTTTTATGTCTTATTCAGCTGATCAATATCTGCGGTGCTGTTTCCATGTGTTTATTTGATCTATACCCACAGTGCTGAGTTTACATGTGATTTCCAGTTGATCTATACCTGCAATGCTGGGCTTGTGTGTTCTGCTGATCTTTACCTGCAATTCTATGTTTCCATACATTATTATTCTATACCTGCAAATACAAGATTTGTTTGTCTGATCTGTAGAAGACTTGGGCATTGGCACAAATCTCTGAACACAAGGAGGTACCCTCAGCCTAACAAATGAAAATTAATGTAAAGACCTGAGTTTTAATTAGGCCAATCTGCATTTGCAAGAGGAAGGGACAAGCATAGTCATTTAAGATTGCTGATGTAATTTTGCCACAGTTGCAACCAGAAACAGATGAAAGTTTGATCAGCCAGTGACAGGCATAATTTAGAGAATCTTAGAACAGTTACATATTTTAATTTTGTCCGCAATTTCAACTTGAAAATGTCTGTGAGATTGAGTTATTCCACTTTCCATGGTGTGGGCAGAGCCAGCAAGCATATAAATAAAATCGGAAGGTCTAACAAGGCAAAGGATTACATCCAGAGGTTGAAAAACTGATCAAGAGGCTGTCAGGGGGGCTTACAGACCACATTTAAGCCATAAAGTACATCCCACAGTACATGCTGACCATCTTCTGAGACACAAGGGAAAGTGCAAGCTGGCCCTTAAAAATTATCATTTTAAAACTTGGAAGGAAATACTTGTCTGTAGGGTGTTTGAGATGTAGCACAAAAAGGGCATTCTCTCAGGGACAGACACAATTGGATGTGGAAACACCCAGCAGTAGCACCTCCCAGATGTCCAATTCAGAATCTTTTGTACCTATGCATTGCAGCAGTGCTAGATCCCTCAAAGCAACAGACATTTGGTCAGAGGCCCTTAATTTTGTTGTGGCTGTCACACCAACTGGTATAGTACGTACATGGACTTGCTACCCCGAAGAGATGGTATGGCCAATATCAGGATGTGAAAGGTTAATTTGATTGTATAGGCATGTGGTGCCAAAAGGTCTTTTAAGATAAATTGGTCTTTTGAAGCTGGAACTCCAACCAAGGCCCTCTGCAAGGTGTGAAATTTTACAGGGCGGTGGGGCCTTTAAGTCTGCTAGCTGAGTCATTCACCATATGCCTGTATCCCCTCATAGATATTGGATTCTTTGATATGCTAAGTGACCACTAGCAGTCAAGAAAACCATTTCATATCCAACACATATCAATAATAACTCATATATTCATTATCATACCTCCTTGTGTGCATACCTAGAACAGGGAAAGCGCACCCTACAAAAAGAGTACAAACATGGCGGCGCAACTTAAACGGTTTGGAAGGAATTGTGAAGTCTATGATGTTCAGTCATAAGTAGCAAGTGTGACATATCTATGGACTTCACAATTTAAAAGAAAATCATAAATGCATGAATTTTTGCTGTGGTGAGCACTGGAGGGACGATAAAATGAAAATAAGTTATTTGGAGTGATATGTTTTCACCACACAAGGGGGAGGTCACTTATGGTTCACCTTCCCTCCACTTATACTACCTCTGGGCCGGCTTGGAAACTCGAGATGAACTGGGAAAGAGTATAAAGTTAATGAGAGAAGATTGGTCAGTGTGCTTACTAGGGGCCAAGATCTAATTTTGAGTAAGTAGCCATCTTTCCTTGCCGGAGCCCTACGGACAGAAAAACTGTTACTTTTACCACTCAAGTGAGTAGTTAGGTTTTCTGTAATTTTCTCCTTTTTATTTTATCTGTTGGTGTAAATAATCTGTTTATATCTTTTTTGTATGTACTGTGATTTTTTTTATTCATAATAAATATTCCTTTATTAAGTTCTGCCTTTGTCTGGTCAAGACTCACGTTACCTGATTAGACCATTTTATTGGTAATTTTAAATCAAGTAATTATTGTGTTAAAATATACTGTGTGGGTTTTTAGTCTGATTCACTTGGGGTACGAAGACACCCCATTTCTAAATTGTCTTGGTGGTGGCAGCGTTATTTTGAAATTTGTTATATCATTATAGTTAATTGCGGGTGGTATTAAGGGTGGATATTTGTATTTTTATCTAGGGCAGACAGATAGTGAATTTGAACCCTTTTACCACCAGAACCAAGTCACGCGCACGCTTGGAGTAGAGTGCGTTCGTGACAGTGGGTACTGTCACAACTTACCTACCTGGAGATGCCTTGTCCGGGCGCCGTTCCTCGTATTTGCGGCATAGCAGCAAATCTAGTGTAGCTGCTTCTAGCAACATGTCTCCTAGCAACCTGCGTGTGAGTCATAGGAGGGGGCGTGCCCAGGCTGGGAGATGACTGGGGGTGTAGCTGCCTGAGCAACCTCCAGTGCAGTTCCGGGGGTGTGGCTTGGTGTGGCTCCTAATTAAAAGGCCTGCTGGTCTGCTGCACTTTACCCTTGTGTGGTCTTAGAGTCTGACGTGCTGCTTTCTGCTCCTACTTTGATTACTACTCCGTGTACCGAATCCTGGCTCGTCTGACTTACTACTCCGTGTACCGAATCCTGGCTCGTCTGACTAACTCCTCTGTGTACCGAATCCTGGCTTGATTTTGCTACCTTCACTGTCCACGCTACAGCCATCTACTCCTCAGAGACTGCCTTTATTATTTTGCCTATACCCTGTCCTCTGGCTGCTCAATATATCTTCGGCCCTTGGTGTTCCTTTTGGGCCTTCCCATTCGGTATCACCCAGGGTGAAGTTGCGGTTCTTCAAGCTCCGGGGTATAGGTGCGTGACAGGTACCATTTAAGATCTTCAAGTTTACCAAAGTTACACAACAGAATTAAGATTTGAGAAAGAAGAATAAGCTTTGTTTCCGCATAACATGTTATAGAATGACTTGATACAAAAGCAACTCAATGGGAATTGAAGAAAAGCAAAGATAATTGAGTAAGAGAATACAGAAACAAGAACTGGTGAGGTGAGAGAGCGATAATTAGGAGAAGCTCTCGGGGGGGGTTGTCTTTCCAGTGACACTAGTTTTAACACTGCTGTTAAAGCATTTCACCCTTTAGGAATCTAAATATATATAAATCGTAAATCATATAATAGGATCTTATATTTTTCCTGTCATATAGTGTCAGTACCATGGGGGTGTCGCTCTTCCTAGGGACAAGGACCTAGAAACGAAGAGGTTAAGATCCCCCTTAACCCCTCCTACTCCCCACTATAAGAGCCCCGGCAGCCCCAGTACCTCCAGTTCTTCCTAGTCCCTTGTCAGGGACGGACCTTTTTCATTTTTCATGGTGGGACACACGAGTTGTGTCCAGGGGGATTCCTCCGATTGCTCCCCGGGTGGTGAGCAGAGCGAGGCGTACCGTCCGCATCGGCGGACGTTACGGAGCTGCATTGAAGCCGGGGTTTTATGCCGGCAAATATTTGGAGCATGCGCACAGCGGTGGAACGCACGCCAGAGGGCGCTGCGTTCCACCAAGAGTACTGAAACACGCTACTGAGCATGCGTGAAACAGTTCTCTGGTTCAGGGTGCGAAAACTTAATTGTTTTCGCATATTTAAGCTGTGCTACCCAGTCTGGCAGCAGAGGAGCTCGTCAGTACTGTTTTTTCCGTATCACCAGCCCCCCCACACGGATTGAGGACTTGTAAGATGTCTGGCCTGGTTTCACCAGATAAGGAGAAATCTGTTGCACCTGCTCAAAAAAGGCTGTGGTAAAAACCAAGCATTTATCATGCACTGAATGTGCCACTCCTTTGCCTGACAGTTGTAAAAAGAAATTGTGCAATGCCTGCTCCTCTGAGAGTTTGGCAAAAGAGAAGAAAAAAGACATGCAGTCTTTCTTAGGATGGTTCCAGGACAACCTGGCGCAAACGTTTGAAACGTTTAAAGCTGCAGCTACTAAGCCACTGGAACCCTTAAGGGCTAAATCCCTCAAACGTAGAAGGGAAGCGGCTTCTCCTCAGTCTGATTTGTCCTCTGGAGAGGCCTCTACTTTGTCAGACTCGACTTCCTCTAGTGAAGAGTCAGAGGATGAGACCATCTTTCCTCCGCAGGAATTGCGTAAATTTGTTAAAGAGGTCTCTCGGCTATTTCAGGATTCAGACCGGTCCTCGCACCCCAAAGGGTTGCCTTTGTTACCTAATATGCAAAATCTCATGCTTAGAGTGGCATAATCCAGGCAAAAGAGCTTTTATATCAAAGCACTTTAAGCAATTATTTCACCTTCAGGGTGATGAGAAATGGGAAGATGTCTCTACAGTAGATGTCCAGATAGCCCAACTTACTAAGCGTACTACCATTCCCATTGGTGAAGTGGCTGGTCTCAAAGACCCTATGAATAAGAGGGCAGAGACGTCCTGCAGACGTGTGTTCCAGTCAGCTGGTTTCCAGACTAAAGTGGCGTTATCTAGCGCATCTGTGGCTAAAGCTCAGGGTTTCTGGTTACAGTCCTTAGAAAGCAGTCTGTCGGAACCTATGGATGAAGGTTTGTCTAAATTATTTAAGAACCTTAAGCTGGCTAATAGCTTCTTGGTGGAAGCGGCCGAGGAGAGCCTCAAACTATCGGCCCGTAACATGGGTTTGTCATCCGTGGCTAGAAGAGCTTTATGGCTTCGTTCTTGGGCAGCGGATACTGCTTCAAAATCTGCTTTATGCGATTTACCATTTGAGAGAACCAAGCTGTTCGGGTCTCCCTTGGAAGAGCTGATTAGACACATGTCAGATACTAAAAAAGCACTTCCTCAGGATAGGAAGAACAGATGGAACAGGCGTTTCCAGTACAGACCTTCCAGGCCTTTCCAACCAGTGTTCAAGACTCAACCCTTTCGTAAGCAACACGAGAGGAAGTTTCAGGAACGTCCTAAGAAACCAGAAGTCAGGAAGTTCTGACGGCGTTGGAGGCCGTTTGCAAGGGTTCCTGCCAAGATGGAGACTAACTACCAACAGCCCCTGGGTCCTCAGGATCATTGCAGACGGGTACAGGATAAAATTTTTCGAAATCCCTCGTTCCCGGTTCCTGATTTCGTCCTACCCTTCTCAGGTGAAGAATTCAGCACTATTTGTCGAAAGCCGTATCCTTCTCAGAAAAGGTGTCATAGAGCCTGTGCCAAAAAAGCAAGAGTTTCACAGAGTTTATTCTCGTCTCTTCCTGGTCTCAAAGCCGGATGGGTCCTTCCGTCCTATTTTGGATCTGAAGAGGGTCAATGCCTGCATTCCCTACCGTCATTTCAGGATGGAATCTATTCTCACGGTCACCCACCTATTAAAACAAGGGGACTTTATGGTCACGTTAGACCTAAAAGACGCCTATCTCCATGTGCCAATCGCCACAGCCTCCAGGAAATATCTCCGGTTTGCCATAAGAGTCGGCACAAGGCTTCGACATTTCCAATTCACTTCTCTCCCTTTTGGCCTGTCGTCAGCTCCTCGGATTTTTACAAAGCTATTAACCCCTGTTGCAGCAGCATTGCGGAAAGAGGGAATCACAGTTGTCCCTTATCTAGACGACTGGCTTCTGAAAGCAGGCTCCTCTCAAGAGCTCCAGTCTCATCTCAGGTTTACGACTCGTTGCTTGGAACAACACGGATGGATTATAAACTACAAGAAGTCCAACCTTATCCCATCCACGAGGATACAGTTTCTAGGGCTCATAGTGGATTCCGTCTCATCAAGGCTATGTCTCCCACGTCCAAAGAGAAGAAGAGTAAGGGATCAGGTTTCTTTTTTACAAGCAAAATCCAACCCTTTCCTTCAGGACGGCTATGAGTATTCTGGGCAGCCTTACGGCCTGTATTCCAGCAGTAAGCTGGTCCAAGGCTCAGTTGAGACCCCTTCAATGGGACATCCTGCAACAATGGTCCAGGAGTCTGGAAGATCTGGACGTCAACTTCACAGTATCCAAACACGTCTTACTCCGCTTGAATTGGTGGAAAGCAAGGGGGCGCCTCGCCCAGGGGCGATCTTTCCTGCCACGTCAGTGGGTCATTCTCACCACAGATGCCTCCGGAGTAGGCTGGGGAGCTCATTTGGACAGCCTCTGCAGTCAGGGCAGCTGGTCCTCGATCGATCAGGCCCAATCGTCGAATTTTCGGGAACTGAAAGCTGTGTTTCAGGCACTCAAGACGTTCAGTCCAATATTGCGGGGGAAAGCTGTAAGAATTCAGTCCGACAATGCCACCACGGTCTCTTATATAAACAGGCAGGGTGGCACCCGCATTCCAATACTCCAGAACCTGTCAGACGAGCTCATGCTCTGGGCCCAGAGAAATCTACAGGATTTAGCGGCTACACACATCAGGGGAGTGGACAACGGCCTGGCGGACGATCTCAGCAGAGCTCGGTGCTCCCAAGCAAACTGGTCCTTGGACAAGGGCATCTTCTCTCTCCTGGTTCAAAAATTCGGCCTGCCAGATATAGACCTTATGGCGACCAGACAGAACAGGAAAGTGCCGATTTTTGCTTCCCTTTACAGGCAGGACAATCCTCCCCTGCTAGACGGTATGTCGGTGGTTTGGTCTTTCAAGATGGCTTATGTGTTTCCTCCAGTGGCCATGATTCCTCGGATCCTCCAAAAAATTCGAAGTAGACGAAGCCAGGGTATTGGCCGTGCTCCCTTATTGGCCGAATCGAAGTTGGTTTTCGGAGCTGCTCAACATGGCGATTGCAGTATGGGAACTACCAATATCCTCCCATCTTCTGGAAAACAAGAACCTCTCCAGGGATGTTCTTCTACGATTCAGGTTGACGGCCTGGCTGCTGCAAGGATGATTCTCCGGGGCAGAGGCATTTCCAATTCTATGACGGAGGTTCTCCTGAATTCAGTAAGAAGATCTACATCTGCTATCTATCTTCGAGTCTGGAAGAGATTTCTTCATTGGTGCGTCTCAAGGAATTTGAATTTCTCCTCTCCATCCACTAATTCCGTTCTGGACTTTTTGCAGGAAGGGTTCTAGGCGGGTCTCACTGTCTCGACCCTTAAAGGACAGGTTTCAGCCCTGAGTCGTTTTCTTCTGTCTGAATTGGCTTCACAACTTCTCGTCAGGAGGTTCTTTAAGGCAGTCACGATTCAACGGCCACCCAGACGTTCACATTTTCCTCCCTGGGATTTGTCATTGGTCCTTCAAGCTCTCTGCTCCGCACCGTTCGAACCATCAGACGAGGTGTCTCTCAAGACAGCATTTTTGGTCGCCATTACCTCGGCAAGGAGGATCAGTGAGCTTCAGGCTCTTTCCGCGGCTCCGGAATTTACTATTTTCCACCAGGATAAAGTTGTTTTATACGTTAAGCCTTCTTTTTTGCCTAAAGTCATCTCTGACTTTAATGTCAATCAGCCATTGATTCTACCTTCCTTCTTCCCTTCTCCTGCTACTCTGGAAGAAACGCTCTGGCACACTCTAGACGTCCGCAGAGCTCTTCGGATTTATTTAGACCGCTCTGCCCCTTTCCGCTCTACGGATCAATTATTCGTCAATTATTTTGGTAGATCCGCAGGCCAGGCGGCCTCTAAGCGCACGATTTCCCGATGGCTCTCAGACACTATTCGCTTAGCCTACGTTCTCAGCGGTCGGACTCTGTCTTCTCACGTTACTGCTCACTCCACCAGAGCTATGGCTACGTCCTGGGCTGAAAGATCTTCTGCATCCCCGGAGGAAATATGCAAAGCAGCCACTTGGTCTTCCTTTCACACGTTTATCAAGCATTACCGGCTAGACATCTTCTCCTCCTCTGATGCGGATTTCGGGCGTAAGGTGCTCCAGGCGGTTACCTCATGATTATATTCCCCACCCAGAGGGGGCATCTTGCTATATCCCCGTGGTACTGACACTATATGACAGGAAAAAGAGTAATTTTACTTACTGTAAATTCCTTTTTCCTTAGTATAGTGTCAGTACATGTTTCCCTCCCTGTACGTTTTGTATTAAATAATTTTTGCAAGTTATCTTGTGTTTCTTGGTATTTTCTGGAGGTACTGGGGCTGCCGGGGCTCTTATAGTGGGGAGTAGGAGGGGTTAAGGGGGATCTTAACCTCTTCGTTTCTAGGTCCTTGTCCCTAGGAAGAGCGACACCCGTGGTACTGACACTATACTAAGGAAAAAGGAATTTACAGTAAGTAAAAATTACTCTTTTTGCGCCTGACTAATCAGTTGAGTATCATAAATACTCGGCGTGCTCAGTAAAATCCCTGAGCGTTGGCACTTGGCCCAAAATAGGGCCAGTTGACAGGTTTGTATGTCTCACTAGGTGTGCCCGTTGGACTGAATTCATACGTCGTCAAATTTTATACACCTCCCAGTAAGATTTAAAATCTATTAATTTAAACTAGTAGGATGACTTTTTACATTGTTAAATGGAGCAGTCCCTACTGGAATGTAAACCATGTATTGTAGATATGTGTTTTGGGGGGGGTTGAGCAAATCGTGTAACATAGAAATGTGCTTGATGAAGGCATGCACTAAGTATGCAATAAATTGAATGTGTGTAAATCCTTCCCCAAAGTCTCTACTCTACTGTGCTTAATGTCATCCTGGCAAATGGTAAACATTCTGGGTAAAGTTTGATCCACAAACTTACTGCGTTCGCTGGAACAAATCCGTACGGTTGGATCTAACCAGCGGCCATAGAAAAATTCCCATGCCATGCGATGTAGAGACTCAGACCTTAAACAGTCCTTGGTCTGTTTCCCCCCCAATCGTTGCTAAAACCTTTTCAAGTAACCTGTGTCATCCAAGGTAGTTAAAATGTGCAAAAAATGTTTTTCTCCTGAATACTCCACCACTATATTATACCGGTAAGGAAGCGGGTAGCTGTAAACTTGCATAAACTACATGGATGAAATCCTATGAGTAATGCCCTAGTATACACTCCTACCTTCCCACTGTAATAGGATACTTAATCATTATCCCATGGAAATCTGCAATGAAGTATTATACGTTGCAAAATCACACAGACATTTCACAAGTAGTGATTTCTGAAATACCATAAATTCTCCAATTTATGTGCTGGGGGGGGGATGACTTCTATGACTGATCACTAAAGTAGTCTACATAACTGAAATCCAAACATCTGCCACAATTCGTTTAAATTATATGTGGAATATTATGAACTAAAGAAGTTAAACAGACGCATCAATAAATATGACTTCCTAGTCGAGTAGCTACGGATCGGGTTCGATGCAAAGTAAGCACTTTGGGCTTTTCATAATTTGATGTCAGTTTTGTTTTTCCACACAGCACTCGGGTCCTCCTTTTCATCTTCAAATGTATTCAAGTTTCTCTGGTCGGAAAGCTAATAGAGAGATTCAGTGCCTCGTCAGAAATAGATATATTTCCAATGAGCTAATTCCCTGGTCAATTGTAACTTTGCGTTCCCTTTACATAGATGTATGCTAGCCTCAAATTACTACAAGTGACCATTGTTGGTGACCCATTAATTTTACTCGCATTTCCTTACGTTCCATACTATGCAATGATGCACTTCTTGTAGTTGGAATCTAACTTACACAATATCCGATTCTAATACTTTGTGGGCAACACATTGATGTATTCTCTTCAAATGTTCCCCGTACCTCTCGCTTATTTAAATAAACAGGTTGTTGTGGGTTAATAATGATAAAAACACAAATTGTCTACACCGCTTGGTGGCTTTAAACCTTCCGATATAATACAAACATGAGGGTTGGATGTGAACGGACACAAAAAAAAAAAACAAAAAAACACACGCTTGGAGAAGCAGACCGCATGGAAACCGGTACCCTCGTCTGAAGAACTGCTTGCACGCCAGCATCTTAGATCTGCGCCTGTGTTCAAAATCACTGTTACTTAAAACGACTGATTACAGCGGCCGCAATGACGGAAGGAGTGTAAGTAAGACCATTCCGATACCTTATTATACATTTTTTTAATACACACTTTTTTTTTTTTACTTCAACTAATACATTACCCATAGAAACTCATACACCTTATTTATCAAAATACAACCCATGAAGTGGCATGAAAGTGGAGGTATGTATTGGCTACTAGAATACTGTTCTGCTGGCATAAATCTCTTCTCGCTGGGCTCATCATTCGGGGTGTATTATCACGTCACTGTATCCTGCATCAGTTATCCAAGAAGAGAATGCAAGGGGCAGCTGTATACAGGTCTGCGCTTGGGGAAGCCTTCCCTATCCATCAGGTTAGTGACAATTGACGTGCCAGGACTGTCATGATTTTAAAAGGGTGCAGAAAGCGATCTACGTTCGCTTTCTGCACCCAAACGTTGTTGCTGTGATGCCTCGACCTCGAGGCATTCAGCAACGCCACCATCGGCACTAGGGGCCATGTCTGGCCCCTCCCCGGGGCATCAACGTCCGCCATAACAGAAATGTTAAAACGGCCACTGTCACGAAGGGTACAAAAAGTAAAATCAGCCTTTGTCACGAAGGGGTTAAAGACACGAGAGCGGAGAAAAAAAGGGGATGGGGGAGTAAAAGTGTGCTTGGAGGGAATTAAGTCAGTAGCCTAAGCGGTTCATAGAAAGCTTAAATGTAAGAGAAATGCCAAAAAAATGTGTTAAAGGGACATTAGCCATCAATGCATGTGATAACTGAGAGGTCTCTCTAACCCCTTCATGCCAAAGCCCGTACATGTACAGGCTCACAATGCATTGTTGTTATTGGGTTTAAGGACAGCCCATTGTCCTTAAGGGGTTAAATGTTTATTGTGCCCCCCCCCGCAGAATCCCCTTATTTGCATTTCCCCCCTCACCAGCTATTTTCTGTGCATTCTATATCTCCTGTCATGTGATATACTTACTGCCCCAGCCCCAACTCTGCGAACATTGTGTGCGCGTGTGCGAAGTGCTTCACCTGATTTCATGCAGCTAACCCGTGGAAAGTGATTGGACTGCAGTGGAGGAGAGCAGCTGCCGCTGCCCCCTAAGGTTAAGTACCCTCTTTTTTAAATCTTAATGAATGTGCCACTTTCAATCCAAGTGCCAATTTTTACTAAATGCCACTATCTGGGAGTTCACCAAGGAGGACAACAAGGAAGGACAGAGAAGACCTGGGAGACTCCCTGCAATCAATATTCCACTGAACTGTCAAGTGCTGCCTACTGCTTTTTGTGTTTTCCCCCACCTCCATTCCATTCCCATCACCATTTTCCTTCACATACCGTGTTCACAATCCTCTTGTTCCACTTTTCTCTTTCCTCTGTTGTTAGTAAAATCATTATCTCTCTCCAGCCACCTGCAACCCCACACTATGTCTGTATTGCACCATGACTACTTTCTTGTCCCCTTCTCTCATCCCAAGCACTTTTCAACGTCACCTCCTCCCTTTCCCCCACCTCCCCTCACTCCCAGCAATCTCTCCGTTCGCACAGGTCCTATTCCCACCTCCTCTCGCTTTCTCTTCTACTATTTGTTTAGCAGCTGGGGATATTTCCCCAAACCCTGGACCTCCTTAGGTGATCTCTCCCCCATCCTCTCCCAGTCAACATTCCAGAAATCAATAATCTCCCACATACCCTGCCGCTCCTCCTTCCCCCATTTACCCTTGCGCTCTGGAATGCATGCTCTGTCTGTAACAAACAAACAGCCCTACATGATCACTTTATCTCTAGTTCCTTACACCTTCTCTCTCTAACTGAGACCTGGCTATCCCCTTCTAACACTGCCTCTCCCGTTGCTCCCTCCTATGGTGGCCTACACCTCACTCACACTCCCAGACCTGATGACAGGAAGGGTGGAGGGAGAGGGGGGTAGGCTTCATACTCTCCCCTACATGTACTTTTCAACCTATTCCCTCTGCCCCATCACTCTCTTTCTCTTCATTCGAAGTCCATGCTATCCGACTATTTCATCCCATCTCCATACGCGTTGCTGTTATATACCGCCCCTGGCCCGGCTAACATCTTTCTCAATCACTTCCTCTCCTCTGATATTCCTTCTGCTGTCCTTGGGGATTTCAACATCCCAGTTGACACCTTATTGAGTCCCATGGCTTCAAAATGCCTTTCTATTACCTCCTCTTTTGATCTCCAACAACATATTAACTCCCCTACTCATGATGATGGTCACACCCTGGACCTTTTTTTCTAGCACGTGCTCTCTCTCTCTCTAACCTTTCTAATTCCCCTTTCCCCCTCTCTGACCACCACTTCCTTTCCTGCTCTCTAACCTTGCCTCCTACTCACTCCCTTGCACCCCAACCCCGCCTAACCAGAGACGTCAGCTCTATTAACCTTCAGAACTTCTTCCAAGGCTTTGTTCTAGGACCCCTTCTTTTCTCTCTTTACACTTCCTCCCTTGGCAAACTGATCTCATCCTTTGGCTTTCAATACCACCCGTATGCTGATGACACCCAGATCTATCTATCTATTATCCCCTGATCTCTCTCTCCCTCTGTCTTAGCTCGTGTAACTAACTGCCTTGCATCTGTCCCTTCCTGGATATCTGCACATTTTTTGAAACAGAATTTCTCATCTTCCCTCCCTCCAATGCTAAGATTCCCCCATCAATTTCCCTAGTTGCTAATGGTGCCATCATCTCCCCGTCTACTCATGCACGCTGTCTTGGTGTCACCCTTGACTCCGACCTTCCGTTCACCCCCCACATTCAGCCTGTCGTCTCCATCTTAAAAACACTGCCTGCACCCGTCCCTTCCTAACACAACATGCCGCTAAGGCTCTTGTCCATGCCCTGATCATCTCCCGTCTTACCTACTGTTATTCTGTCTGTTATAGCTGGTCTCCCTCTTAACCGTCTGACCTCTCTACAATCCACCATGAATGCTGCTGCCAGACTCATCTTCCTTTCCCGTCGCTTTACTAACGTCTCTCCCCTCTGTCAGTCTCTTCACTGGCTGCCTGTGTGATTCAGGATTCATTTCAAAATCCTCACTCTTTCTTTCAAAGCCCTTCACAGCAT
>VKOC01020251.1:0-24732 GCA_009364415.1 Spea multiplicata | reverse complement strand
TCAATTGAAAGAATGTGACAGTGGTTAGGATATTGTCTGATAACGGGGAAAGAACAAGGGCCACTCACTCGCCCATGGGCCACTGACCTCTATTCCCAGGATTTCGGAGTCTCCAGGCAACTTCTTGATGCTGTATCTTGCTAACCGTCTCAACTTGTTTACAATGGAAGCTCTTGCCACGCAGTCTCTCTAGCATGTTGTATCCACGACCTGGTGCTCAGCAGAGTACTGGGGTGCTGTTAAGACCACGGCAGCCCCCGACCAGAATACAATACCGCACACAATACAGTAATGTGGGCAGAGGATGGTCCTTGACCATCGAAAGCTTCACATTCTGTGCTAATAGAATGTTTATAAATTGTGGTGTATGCGCTAGCTCCAGAACAAATGAGCAGGTTAGGGTATAAAAATATATTTAATAGATACTTATTGCAGCAATATTTAAAATACGTAATTGAATATATCAAAAGCAAATGATATGATATACAATCAACTTGCAAAACAAATACACAAATGCCAGTGGCCTGATGCGTTTCGCCCTCCAGGGGCTTCTTCAGAGGATTTTTTGGAGCTGGCATAATAATATGGACATTGTAACCTTTAAGACCTGCTATTTGTAGAGTATAAGCAGTATAGTATGGCTGGATTTAATTCAGAACTGTGTATCCCTCGCCGGGTTCCATTCTAATATAGATGTTGGGCATTCAGAGAGGTCTACCTGCCACCCAGTCATCAAAAACACAGTGGAATGTTGGCCCGCATATAAAAAGATGACCTGTCCTTCAAAAAAACACCCAGTGAAGACAGAATTTGTCAGAATTTGACCAAGCTCCACTGTTTACTGGGATCTGAGTTGAAATGAGCCAGTTTAGCCTTTTATCAGGACTTAGTAGCTATGCTTGGGGAGGGGGCTTTGTGTTCTCAGTTCCACTTTTTGTGAATGTTCATAACGTCCAAATTTCCGCGGTTTAAAATGGTTCGGATAAGGAAATTTTGAGATGAAACTTGAACATCATGATAAACAATAAACAGTTGGCCGAACCTGGCTTTTAGTGAACAAACCATGAAATGGTTATTTGTGGGGGTTTTTTTTTTATTATCCACCTTAAAGCTCCTTGTTGATGACACCAAGTTTCACACAAAGCCTTTCTACTTTGCACCTATAATATTACACTTTAAGAAACATCGTCATACGTGCCTGTAGCGGATTAAGAACACAACTTGTTACCTCAAAGCACAGAAAGCAACACATCGCATTTCCAGAGAAACAACAACAAAAAAATGTTATAAGCCCAAAATAGATGGTATGAAAATAGCTTTTTGTTGCTACCGAGGATAAACGGGAAGGGGGAGCTGCTTAAACGCGTTATCGTTCCTCTGTTTTGCATGTCTTGTAGTTATGTACATTTTAAATATTTAAACGTTATTCAATACAGTTACATAACAAATGATTGCAATAAGTATTTGCATTTATAAAATATTACTCTTGACAGAGCTTGGTATATACATGAATATACATTCATCTTGGATTGTGTTCTTCTTCTACAATTTAGGGTAGATTTTCTCCATAAAAAGAAACTTGCCCAGAGATTTGTGCAATTATGTTACAAGGAAGATCTGATCGCCCAAAGTCGGCTATTGTGTCTAATGGCCTATGACTATGATGTCATTGTATTAATAGAACAACCCCCCACGCACACACACACACCTATTAATACTTTTCAGTGTCAACCACATATACCTGGTTGGCAAAGTGGACCTATGATGGTAACCACATATCTCCTACATAGTTACACAACTTACAACGCTTCTGAAATATTGAAAAGGGTTAATATTATAGCGAATTATATTGAATTGTTCGTTCTTTTTTTTTTTTTCCCCCCATAATTTGATGAATCCATATTTAACTAGCATCTTTCAAATGATCTGTATTGAACTCTCAGTGAACTTGCAAAGTGTTTGTTCTGCTCACATAAATATAAAAATGTCTTTTTTTTTTTTCTGATTTATTTCCAGATCCGCTTTAATCCGCTGGTACATATAAAAATAGTACAGGGTTTGGAAGATTCAACCGTGCCTCCAGCAAAATCTCCCAACAGCCTCCCAGGATTGTAATGTGTTAGAATAAACTCTCGCCTAAATAATAGTGATAAAACTCGCGTTATACCTGCTGTAACGTTTACTGGTCTCGGAAAGATAAAATAAAAACTATTGGTGGGGAAAAAAATCCGTTTATGTTCTCTTTTAATATTTCTTATTTTGTTACTTCTGTAAGGCATATTTATAAAACACTCATATTTTGCTATAATTTCTTATTAGTTGGCACAGAAGTATTAAAGGTTGGTAATACTCATCCAACCATGCCTTTATGGAGCTTGCTTTGTACGATGGGGACAGTCATGCTAGAATAGGAAAGGGTCTTCCCCGAACTATTCCCACAAAGTTGGAAGCATAGTACTGTCCAAAATGTCTTGGTATGCTGAATCATTAAAAAAGTCCTTCATTGGAAGTAAGGGGTTCAAACATTCATTTTAATAATTCAGACGTGTCCCAATACTTTTGTCCATGTAGTGGTGCATGAAGCCAGGTCCATAAAGACATGGGCTGGATGAGTTTGGGGTGGAAGAACTTGACCGGCCGCACAGAGTCCTGACCTCAACCCCGTCGAACACCTTTGGGGATGGATCAGAGCAGAGATTGCAAACTGGGCGTCTCGTCCAACATCAGCCCCTGACCTTACAGACGCTCAACTGGATGAACGGGCAAAAATTCCCACAGAAACTCCCCAAAATCTTGTGGAAATCCTTCCCAGAAGAGTGGAAGCTGCAAAGGGGGGACCCAACTACATATTAATGTCTTTGTATTTAAAATGTGATGTCATCAAAGTCCCTCTTGGTGTAATGGTCAGGTTTTTTTTTTCTCATGGAGCCCGAGGGGCGTGCTCCTGGGTGCCGCAACTGTGCCAAAGGCAGCAGAAGCCAGACTACGATACCGAGTTCCCTCACGGAGAACTTGGACAAATTCCAACCCCCCCCAAGGGAGGGTCGGATCTTGAGTCTCACCCCGAAGGGTGAGACTCCTTGCTGGCCTTCTTGAAGAGAGGAAGGGGCCAGAAGGCTCCCAATCCTCCTCCAGCAAAGTCCAGGCTTCACTGCCTCTAAAAAATAAAAAAATAAAAATAAAAAAAGTGTGCCAAATCATTGTGAGGGCCTCGCCGTGAATTTCAAAAGCCGTGAATTCAAATAAGGGGAAATTAATAGGCACTCGTGTACAAACGAAGTGATGAATAAATGAAAGAAAAATATAATTTAAGGACAGATCATTGCTGGCCTGCCGGATTCAAAAATAAATCATCTTAACCCCAAGACCTGATGGTACATGGGGAAAGGTAGTGCAGGAAGGCCGCCAGTGAGAACGTGGCGTACAATACCACACACGGTGACTCCAGCATTTCTGCCAGGGCAGTTCAACACCTCAGGCGCCATTGCTTTCCCACTACACTTGATCTTAGCCAAAAGGCCGAGAAGCAATGGTCAGGTTTTTTTTTTTTTTTGGAGCCCGAGGTGAGTGCTTCTTTGGTGCTTCATTCTGTGCTCCGAAGAGGCAGCAGAAGCCTAATACGAAACTGGGTCCCCACAAGGGGAACCCAGACAAGTCCCCCCCAATGGGAGGGCCGGATCTTCGGGACCCATCCCGAAGGGTGAGACCCCTTTGCCTTCGGGGCACTCCCGCAAGGGAGTAACCCCCTTCAGGCTTCACCGCCAAAAGTCAGTGTCCAAAACAAAAGCGTCCAAATCGAAAAGCAAAAGGTGAAACGTGGCCTCGCAAAAAGGTTCGGTGACCGTGAAAAGCCCAAAAAATTAATTGGTACACGTGCTTCCACACATTGTGATGTATAAAAAATAAAAATAAATATGGGCAGGCCATGACTGGCCTAGCCAGGTTCAAAAATAAATTTCGCTCCATGCCCTGATGGTGCTATGGAGGAAGTGTAGGATGACCGCCTGTGCAAAAACGTGCGCTCACCGTGTGCTGCGGCGTGCAAGACTGCACACGGTGACTCCGACATTACTGTCAGGGCAATTTAAGCACCTCGGGCTCCATGCTTTCCCAACCCTAAGGCCAGAGGACCAGTGTATCCCCCCCCCCCCCACCACAAGGGGAACTACACTTGATCTTAGCCAACAGGCCGAGAAGCAATGGTCAGGTGTCACACTACAGGGACAAATGTATCAGATCTGGGAACTTCCCAGGGTAGGCTACATGGGGCTCTATTTCTGGGGGAGTGGCTCAGTTAAGGAGAGGGGCGGGATGGAAATGTGGGTGGGTCTAGTTCCAGATCACCTTTAGTTGAGGGAAGTGGGTGGAGAGTAGGCGGGGCCAAACGCCTTCCCAGAGAAATAATAACATGAAGAGTCTGCATGTATGGTTATGTACAAAGAACACTTTTGGTGCACAATGGCAAAAACTGAGTGATCAATAGTAACATTTTACTACGTGGCGTCAGATTTGTTCTTTAGGGATAACCAAAATGATGTGGCGGCAAGAGCAGGCTAGAGGAACACTTTATCAACATGTACATTAAAAATATATTTTGTAATGGTGTAAGAATTAACACTGATAATTAGGAAGATATACCTTTTTTTTTTTTTTTTTTTTTCTTTTTAAGGTTTATATAAAATGCCTTATATAAAAGTTAATTTACACTAAAGTGCATTAAGATGATTACAATGTGATATACATTAAAGTAATACGGCAGACAATACGTGCTTGATAGGTATTGTAAAACATAATATCAATGTGATTAACATAACCTTATATAGTTACGTTTTCAATAACATCGGAAGGATTGGTATTATATTTCTGCCAGTTTGATGTCATTGTTGGCTAAGGGAATTTAGTGGATAAAGAAACCTCATCTATACATAAAATCTACAAAAAATACTACATCCTATATACAGTACTGTTTCATGCACATTTTTCGTTAGTATCAGATAAGTTCTCAACCATTTGTAGTTTTTCCATAATGGTTCTAGGCAGCTGCATATCAGCCGTTTGTATTTAGTTCTCTCTCTGTTCTCTGAGCCACGGTCTACTAGACAAACACCCCGACACCTTATCATACTGCCTGTGGGAAACATTGGAATGGATCGGTCTTAATCACCCAGTAGCCGGACACTGAGTAATGAAAGTCTATGGAGGAACGGACTTCATTAGCGTTGCCGTAAAGCATCAGCTCAGTGTGGTGTTTGAGCAGATGGTTGAGAAACATTGATTATTGCCGATAGTTATATTTGTAGTGATGCTAATTAGCTTTAGTAATATTCTAATATATGTTCTGATAAACATGATATTTCTGGTTTTCCTCAAGATTTCAGAATCCTGTAATTATATATCATGTAACCTTCCTGATGTTGGAAATGATTACCATCTTCTAATTCTATATATTTTTTACACATTTCCTGTTATCTCCATAGCGTACCAGCCTCTTGATTGTGGTTTGAATTGCTGAAGTCCTTAGAAGAAGAAAAAAAAAATACAAATAGTTGAAGAGATGAACATCAATTTGTGTTTTTCAATGTTTTATATAAAAAAATTCTCATGTTTCTATGGAAATGGTCAAAAACAATGCTATTTACTTTCTGTTAATGTAAAGTAGTGGCATTCTTGTTTAGACCAACTAGGAGTAGGACAATAAGGGCCATAGAAGCTCCTGGGTCGCTTCACTAGGGGCTGATTGTCCTATTGGGCCTGCATTGTATGTGATGTCATACCGTAAGACACAAAGACCCAATACAATATTAAAAAAACAAACAAAAAAAGGGCAAAATTATGCAGACATCGGCACCAGACTAATAGCCTCACGCATTCCAAAATGGTGAATGGGTTAGGAAAGTAACTTAATCTGTTAGAGGTACCAATGATTACGGTTTTTAGGAATATTTTATCTTTATTATAGGGCCATCATTTAAAATGGCCTATTTGAGCTGATCATTTAGCTGGGGGTCTTGTATTGGACAGAAAGCCTAGAAAACCCATAGAGACATGGCGTCAGAGTGAATTACACATAATGGGATTTTGGTATTATGGGTTGATTCCGATAAGAATAATAATTTTTTTTAAAGTGCCAATATAGTCTGTACAATGGGTAAACAGGACATAACACGGAGTACATCACATGTTTAGAAACTAAAGGTGAGGACCCTGCTGGAAAGAACTTACAGTAGAGTCTTTCACCTCTTCATGACCAGGTGTTTTACCCCCCCCCCACCCGCCAGTGATTGGAGCTTTTTCCGCCATTTTTTTTTGTGTGGAATTCGCCTTTTCCAGGTTTTGTTTACCCACACAATGTATATATTGTATGGAGTATACCCTGTATGCATGGGTTTTTTTTTTTTTTTTAAGAAAATGCTCCTTACATACCACAGTTTTTTTTTGAACTTTTTGGATTGGGGCAGGGAAGGATTTTTTTCAAAATGTAATTTTCAGTGGGAGGGTATTTTTTTTTTTTTTCCCACCACTTTTTTTCCCATTTTTATCCTTCAACTTTAACTGGAGAACTCTTTTAGGATCATTCATTATCTTGGGGGATCCTGGTGGGAAGGCAAATGGCAAATCAAGTAAATTGGAAGAACGGTTGAGTCTGGCACTTGGAATTAGTAGCAGGAAGGGGGGAAAGGGCTTAATTTCCGGAGACCGCATCTTCAGAAGGGTATTGACATTCTGGTGAGAGTTCAGAGGAGGTCGGCTAAAACAGTCGGCTAGAACATGTATGAACATGCATGGGATAGGCAACAAGCTATTCTAAATCTAAAAGGAGTCCAATGACTAAAGAGGCCGAGAGGCCTCTTATATGCCGTCATATTATGTTTCTCTCTTGGATCCGGGTGACACTTATGATGTCATGGTGACATCATTGGGTCCTATTTAGTTTAATTTTGCTTTTTTTTTTTTCTTTCTATTTTTATTACGAAATAGAACACATTGAATTAAACAAGAACCCATGTAAAGGACTCAATCAATATCTTTTCCTTTATGTCACCATAAATAGATCCGTAAAACGTGCTTATTGATACATATAATAGTTATAATACACACTTGTCTGTTTGTTTGGTTTTTTGTCGTACAACCTTTTTTATGCAATTTGCAGTAAAAATTAAATTTGCTTGAGGTTCTTTAATTAAAATCGCTAACAACGCAAGAAATATTTAATTATACCACGTCGCAAAAATATTTTTTAATGTTTCACCACCGCTCGGTGTCATTTTGTTGCCATGACACTCAAATGTTCAAAAATAGATAAGAACATATCCAGTACTTTTTACTTCAGAGGCACAATGCAACTTTCTTGTGTGTATTTATAATATATATTCAGCAATTGTCAAATCCATTTAGACACATTTTTAATATAGCAATTTATCAGTAAAATTAATTTTTTTGCAGGGCATGCGCACAGCGGTTTGGTTCGATACCACCATTGAAATCTCATGCAAGTCAGTGCTGGAACTGCATGGAGGTGAGTACCGGCACATGCGCAATGCTGACGAGGCATTGGCTTTGATAGAGCGTACTTTATGCAAAGCAGGGATGGAGTGCTTTTATTTTTTAAAACTTTGGGTTGAGACAGCAAAAGGGTTTTAGTTAGTTTATATTTTTAGTGGGAGGAGTCAGAGGTGATTGGGCACCTTATTCCATTTTTATATTTTTACTTATACCTAACTTTTATTTATTAAACTTTTTTTGTTTTACAGTAGATCCCTTTGGGGTATTTACGCAATAATTTTATACCCCTTTCAATGCCATAGTGAGTATAGTGTGTTTTTATTTATTTTATTTATTTTTAGGGAGGCTCTAGAATGTCCCGTTAGTCTGATCTCTTCTGGTCAAATGACCCCGTTGGTGCAAAATACTTAGGATATATCATCGCAACAGAATAGTATCTTTAAAGCCCCCTATGGATTGATTTGATTGTAAAACACAAAAAGAGGCACTGCCCCCCCCCCCCACCATCTTGGTCTTCTGTATGGTGGGGATGGCCCTGAAAACGAAACCTAAAATGCGGGAAGCACCACACACTGAGATGGACGGAGCTCTGCCGGTTACCTATGCGGGTCACTGGAGAAAATGTAAAGGATTGTGAACATGGGTACAACGAATGCCGGGGATACTTGAGGACCATGTCTACCCCTGGGCATGTTCCTCCGAGACGCGTTACCCAGTTAACTACTCAACGCCTCAAGAATTTATCAAACACTCAAACTGGAGGGTAGGATGAAGACTTTAGTCTAGCTTGGCAAGTATAATCCCCATGTGTAAAAAGCGGATATAATGGTAATGGTAATATCCCCGGGCTACCAACAAAGCTGTTTTGACTATACAGGCCTCGACGAAGACAGACAGGTGCCTAATAACGGGAGCGCGATCGACGGCTAGATATGGCAGGCCGCGGACATATCCATCCAGTGGCCACACACTGCAGACCCAGATGGCTAGTCCGGGTCTGTGGCTACATAGCTAAACTGCCTGGCATTAGAGGGTCCTCAGTCAAACATGATATGAAGTAGAACAAATGTTCCTCCATCTATTAAAGAAGGCCAAAAGAACGTTACAAGGAAATAGATGTCATAATAATAGAAACCCGTACCAAACATGGTTTCATAATTAACCCCTTAAGGACAATGGGCGGTCCCTAAACCCATTGAAAACAATGCATTTTGAGCCCGTACATGTACACGGGCTTTGTCATTAAGGGGTTAAAAATGTCAATTTTGCTGATTTAAGCATTCATTTTCGGATGTATTTTTAACTGACACCAAGAAATCTTAAATTTTAAGTTTTTGACAGGAGTGAAGATACATCTTAATATAAAACACTCCTCTTACATGTCCTACTGATATCGCCTGTTAATAATCAAGGCCCCAAATTCATTCCATCATCTCTGCAAAGGATTGGACATCTGTTTCACCGGCTATAAAAAGAATCGCGCAAACAGCATGTCAGTGGCTAGAATTTAAGCCAGAATTTATATTATTATGAAGCATATGAATGAGGATATTTTAAACACTGGCTATGCCATCTGCCTGCTGTATTTTCTTACTGTTGGAGACACATATTCTGCAGCACTTTGATGCCTAATTTATATTATATTTTATATATAATATATATATTCTAAAATGGGTAAAAAAGGGTCAGGAGTGGAGCCTATACCAGTTCGGCGCCCAATTCATACCGCAAGGAAAAGCTGTAACTACAAGGTATTTAAACTTGATGTTTTCTCCCTTAAATATGCTTTTCCTTCGGCACTGATGAAGACCTTTTGGTCAAAACGTGAGCACGCAACATAAACATTTCTTTATTCTGGAGATACACGGTGCTTCTTAATGTTAAGGCGACACCAGCTGCGTCACTGACGGGACCCCGCGACCTAAACAGCTGCATGTGGGTGGAAATCTCTGCACTTGGGCTCGGATTGCTATAAAATAGATAGTTACACGCGGACAAGTGAGCTGGTGTAACCGTGTGTTGAGTATACCGTTTATAGGGTGATGGGCAGGGTCACTATAAATTTAAGGTCTGTTATTTTAATGACACTTAATTCTGCACTTCATTTTTCACATTGTCAAAATGTATTAAATGTTGTGCCATTAAAAAGTCATTT
Organism: Spea multiplicata; assembly: GCA_009364415.1. Lineage (NCBI taxonomy): Eukaryota > Metazoa > Chordata > Amphibia > Anura > Pelobatidae > Spea > Spea multiplicata. The sequence goes on along the minus strand of VKOC01020251.1, from coordinate 15,074 downwards.
CATGTAAATTGATAAAAAGCAGTTAATGGCGTAATGTGTTTCATATCATGCAGGTGCTTCATCAGAGCGAATGTTTCATTAAGTACGTATTGGCATGAAAGGTGTCGGATAATTAGCTGTTTTCGCCACTTTCTCTTTTGTTAGAGGGCACGTTCCGAATTATGCCCAAACAGAATGCCTATATAAGTACGCAATTACGGTTTTTCGCAATTCAACAAAATGCTTTTTTTTTTTTTTTGCTTGACCTAATATTCGTGTGTGTATTATAATTTTTATGTTTTTTTAATATATTTTTTGTCAATGTGCAGTAGTATTTTGACACATCTCTCATTTTTAAGCCAGTAGCGAATCTTGAAAATCTTTAAATTTCCCATGGTAACTTCAGATATATAACAGAACCAGTAAAGTGCAAAAGAAAGTGCTCGGCGCTAAAACGTGAATTTAATATCAATTTCTAGCTGCTCACTACTTGTGTAAAAATATCCCACATTACACTAAAACTACACAGAGGAATAAAAATGAAATGAGCCCTATAAATTAATTAAAAAAAATATATGTACAGACTAGCAAACAAATGTGTGCAATGTGTAAAAGAACTATATATAAAAAAGTAAAAATAAAGCTGAATCACACTTAAATGTAATCATAGAGTGAAATGTTCTTTAACTCTTGCTTGTAGATTTTGACTGGTGATCGTGTGTCTCGAAAAAATGATACAGAGAATAACAGTGCTCACCGCAAAAAATACTTTCAGGTATAAATAAAAAAAAAATATATATATAATAATAATAAAAAAAATATATAATATAAACCACTCACAAGGGGGAGAGGAATACTGTTCTAATGTTGGAAGCGTAACGGTGACTGAGACAATGGCTCTAGACCCACCCAGGTTGATTCCTGGGTAAAAACTGCCATATATATATATAAATATATATATATATATATTATATATTATATATATATATATATATATATATAAATTATAAATCGCTCTCAAAGTATCATTCGGATGGAGGTAGGTGAATTCATTATAGGAAAAGGAAAGACGGGGCAAAAAAGCCATATAGTGTAAAAACGTTACAAAGAAGAGTTTAATATAAAACAGATACTTCAGATATATATTCTTTAAATTATAGGCATTTAAACTGTGTGTAGTAAAAAAAAGTTTAGAAATAATTAGGCTTAAAGTAAATCTATCTTTTAATATAATATATATATTAATACATGTACATTATAATATATTCTATGATTTTTATGCTAATATACTTTTTTTTTCTTTTTTTTTTTTTACACGTTCAGGAAAGGTCCTTTTTTCCAAGGTTTACGTTTAATGAATCTTTTGAGATTTTGAACCTGTGTGTAACTACAATTATTCATCTACAAATAAATATTTTGCATATAAAAGCAATTATAATACCATCTAGAAAAATTGTGAATGCCACATTAAAAAGCAATTTCTAACTTCACAAGTTTCCCCCTTTTGGTTCCTATTTGAATTCACATCTTACAATGCCCAAGAAATACACACAAACGGTATTATCACACTCATCTTCAATGGAAGGAATTTATCCTAAATGAACTCAATTTGACTTGTAATTCCTACAAAATACAGATTGAATAAATCAATAAAAACTATAAAAAGACAACAGAAGAAAGCGAAGAAGTTTCCCTAATGAATAGAAGGTGACCTTTACAGTTATTTAGCCGAGTCGCTTAAAGCAGAATTTCTCTCGGCGTCCTCGCTATCAATAACAAATTAAAGATTAACACACGCACAAAAAGGTGGCTTGTTATCTGCGCGCTCGCTCTGCAAAGCTTCCGGACCTTAGAATTAATTGCTAGAATTAAGCTTTATGCCTTCTACATTTATCTGGCATTTAATAAGGGGACTTGTGTTTTGGTGCTGCAAATGTGTTTTTGGGGACCAAATATTTGACGCAAGGACAAGGGTACCATAGAAGATTATTTTAGCTAAATATCCAACGCGGCGAGGAAGCCTCAGATCTGGGGCTTGCTATCAACATTTCCCCCCCACCATACAGTAAGTGTATAGGAACATGGACTTTGTCAGCAGATAAGTCCCATCTAGTCTGCCCATTTCCTACCTGACGTATGCATACAAGGGCCACAGACTATGCTTCAGTTTTGCTGCTCCTTCCCTTCCTCGACTGTCCTCTTCTCCCCCCCCCCCTATGTAACATAGCCTGCGACTGGGCACAAAAGGAGCTCGTACCCTGCTGGGGCAATGGCTGATAGCAACTCTAGGTCAGTTTAGACGAGCTTTAGTGCCTTTTTTTTCCACCCATGTGTTGTCTCATAATTTTATTTTTGGCAACGGGACAGTTTTGACCAGGTTTTGACCAGGTGTTATGTGCCACGCCACTTGCCAACAGTCCCATCCAACAGATTGGTGCTTCATTGGGCGCACACGCTCATAATCATATTTTACAGTTAAGCTTTGAATAGGTGCAGTGACCAGGTCTTGGGTTAGATGGGATGTAGAGGAATCTTCAATAAACTGGTTTTATGTTATGTATGTGACATGGGAAAATAGTTGAGCGCGAGAACAGGGGCCTTTTTTGTATGACTGTTCTAGGGCCACACATTAATCTTAGCCTTCACATCTCAAAAAAAAAATGGCGGAGGAGAGAACCAAAGAAGGTGAATGGTGCATGGTTTACTGGATAAAGATTGTAGGATCTAAACATGTACCACTGGGTGAAGACGGGGGGAGGGCTTTTCATCTGGAAAGGCTCAGCCTTCTGTATGGGTTTGTTCATCTGTACAACGAAGTTCAGAAACCCTCTAAAATTATTTTAATATATTCCCCCTGGAGGAAAGACAAGACACAGAATAGCAGATAAGAACCTTCAAATGCAAATTGAACAACAGTACTGGAGGGTAGGAGTAATGCTGCCACGAGAAGCCTAAATCTAGAGGCTTTGGAGGCTTCTTATCTCACCTGTGTCCACACCTCAAGAAGAAGTGACAAAGTAAAATACTAACTTTTATAAGTAAAAATGTAGTTCATTGAAATGTCAAAATATCAACTTTTCAAGTTTCCCGTAGGCAAATGACTGAATTTTATAAATAGTAAAGTCTTTTATATATATGGCAGTTGCTTTCATGGGAAAGAAGACTGAAAGTAGCGGGTAATTTATGGCTCAATATAGTCTAAAGCAACTCAGATATGCAGAAGATTAATTTAAATTCTTAATCCTTATAACATACCTTTTTGCTTGGATTTCAGAGTGGTTGCTCCAGGCAAGTTAAGCAATTTCATAAGTATTTTTGGTAAAAACTGTCAAGAACTTTGCTATTCCCTTAAAAAAAAAAGTCAATCCTATCAATCAACTACTTTAATATTCTTGATTTAACGCTTTTCTCTATTGCATGAGAACTATCCAATTCACAAAGAAAGACGTACTTGTCCAATGCAAGTCCAACAAGAATGGGGGGGAAAGTGTAAACCCCCCCCACTTATATTTAAACATTTTAGGGGGCTATATAGAGCATTCCAAGACCACTCTTCAAACATTGCACCAGAATCACTTTTTATGGATAACTTCTATAGTGACAGATGGTGCGGAGACCACTGTTAGCAAGGGCTTATAAACTAAAGGCAAGATTGGATCTTTGGTGTAAGGACCTGGAAGATTTATAAGTAAGCTGACATATTTGAGAATTTTCAAATATTAACTCTTTAGGAGTCCATCAGAAAAGTTCTACCAGCAAAAACTTGCCAACTGTGGAAGCCTTATAAGATTCTAATAATGGTCCTTATGGAAACCACTTGTCATGGGGTGAAGGTAATCTGAGTGCAGCCTCTTGTAGTTAAGCATGCCAGGGAGAACTATGTGCTGATAGGAGGATGTTCTTTGAGGAAGAAAACAAAGCTTAGTATATTAGATAAACTTTAGACTTTTTCTTGATGAGATCAAGGACAGATTAAGGTTTGAATCCTGCTGCTGAGTTTACAGCATGAAGAACGGGTAGTCTAGGTGGACCGAATGGGTCTTGTCTGCTGTCAAGTTCCATGTTTCTATGACCGGTCCAGGGGCGTAACTAGAAGCCTCAGGGCCCCGGTGTGAGAATCTGTTAAGGCCCCTCCACCCCCAACCCAATATACCCCCTTCTTCTCACACTATCTACCCCCTCTCCCTACCCTCCTTCGTAGGTCACTTACCGGGCAGTCCTCTGGTAGGGGCATGAGGCCTCTGTCTCGCTGCTCTGCCGCGGTGCGCATGGCTTCGCTGCTGGGCACCGGCACCCGAGACAGACGCCTCACGCTCCCACCACTGCAGTTGGGTTGGCAGCGCCAGGGACCAGGGTAGACAAGATACAGAAGGGCGCCGATCAGATGCTGAAAACGACCACTTGGCACCCCTTGGGCCCCTAGCTGGCAGAACTCCAGGGCCCGGTCGACCCTGGTAGTTCCGCCACTGGACAGGTCAGTAGTCCTTTTGTCTGTAGTGGATCAGAGGCCAGCATAACGCGTGTCCAGCAGAAGCAGCTTTTATCGGAACATAAAGGTCCTTGGCTGATCGGATCTTGATGCTCCCCCTCTCTCCTATTTGCATGCTGGAATGGAAAGTACATTTTCTACTGTATTTGGCAAATCTGAAAAAACAACTGTGGTGGTCACCTTTTAACGGTTAAGGTGGCAGCCTCTTACAGGGTACAAATAAGTTATTTATTACACATTATAGCATATAATGTATTCGGTAAATGCAAGAACAGATTAGAAGGGCAGTAAATGTTTATAATGTATTGCTGTTCATAAATTGTACAAATGTCATTTTATATTACGTTATACATTATGGAAAACAGATCTTTAAATGCTGTAACAGAAAAAAAATGTTCGTTTTATAAGCTCTTTTGCCAGGAACAAATTGCTGCTGTTTGCATTTTCTAGTATCTGTTGTGTATATAATTATATAGAAATTACACAAGTACCATTTTTACCATGCAAATTAACATGAAATAAAACACCCAACAACTCTTTTCCATTAAACAGGGATAATTGCACGTCAGTTATCTAATTTCAGCTTGCAGTTTCAAATAAAACATAAGAATATTTATTATATCAATTATTTTGTCTAGAAGTGGATCTGTGAATTTTCCCAAATCCTATATTTTTTTCAATAGGGAAGGTAAATGATGTACTGTGGTTTTACAACCATATTTCTCTTAGATACCTTCCACGAACACCGCTTGTCTAGTTGCCATGTATGTTTCCTATGGTACAAGCTCTTCTACCACTCCTTTGGGGTTATAGAAATATAAAATTTGACAGATAAGAAGCCCCCCCCCCCCCCCCCCCAACTAGTCTTGCTGCCCCTCTGCCGCATAACTGGAGGGTAATTGTCCTATTGCGTGATCAGGTTCCCAGCGTGCCAATGCTCCATGGGCCAACCGAGCCGGCAATTTACGGCAGCTGCAGAAGTAAGAGGTGGAGAAAAGGATGGCTGTGGCTCTGCCATGGGGGAGCGCTAAGCCAAGATGCACCACAAGGCCCATAACCTCTTGTTTCTCTTCCTCTTCACCCTTGGGAGATTAAAATAACAGGGCCCTTTTTTGCTTTTGATCTGTCTCTAGCCAGTAATATTGATAAGACATCAATGAACCACATTGGCAACCTGGATTACCATAAACCATTTTCTTCTCATGAAATATAATGTATAGTCTAACCAGTCTAACTTTCGCAGCATGCACCAGATGTATCTCCTGCCTGGAGCTTGGAAAGTAGAAAAGTTACTGAGATAATGAGTTTTCATGGCTACTCCGAGACTAAATGCTATCAAGGCAAAACCACCACCACTTTAGGATGAATATAGTAACGTGCTATATTTCAGACTTTATATGCTCCATATGCATATGTGTATTATATGCTATTCATGTCCTTTAGCTGATCTTAGAGCCTCATTCCTAATAAAACCAAATGCACTGGCATCGGCAGTGGTCTAAAATTGTCACGTCCGTGAGTTCCTCTTAGGCGTTTGGGTGTTCCGCCACGGTCAAAGGAATCCAAATGTCAGTTTGGCGGCCTTTCAACAAATTAAAAAAAATGACGTCACTCTGATTCTACCAATTGGAAGTGGAGGGGATGCACAAGTATAAAGCGGGATATATCAGAGGTCAAATATATAATGTGGATGAACCTTGAAAGTAAGGTGAACTGTGAAGCAGAGGCGTATCAACTGAAAATAGCGCCCCTGTCCAAATGTCTAAAACCCATCTTTTAGATCACTTTCACAAAAGTGGTCTATGATGTGCTCAGTCAGTTTTTTCAGTTTCTTCTCTTTCTACACTCAGCAAAGCAAGATCACAGAGTCTGTGTTGACCCGTGGAGGCTCTCAAATATGAAAGTATAGGTTTTAACTTACTAAATGATCTCTCACAGCTGGCGATGGAAACTGCAATGGTTAACATTATCTGAATGGAAATGCGAAGATTAGGGAAGACGCTCTCATCTCCATACTGAACAATAAATTCGAGAAGATCTGTAGGACTTGATATTTTCATGTTGGCCCGACTTGACAGCAACATTCTGCAATCTAAAATTTCTTCATATGGTTGCTGTCCATCAACATCACAGCTGTAGAATCCACCCAAATGTTCGCATTTCTTTTTTAGGTCGTTATTGCAGGCACCATAACACAGTACCTTGACATCAAGAAGGAACCCAAACTTGGTGTCGGTGTCATGCAGACGGGCAAACATTTCATCCATTTCTCTGTGAAGACGGTCAAGCGTTCCTTTCATGACTCTTTCCATTTCCTCCTTGGCAGATAACCCAGCATCTCTCGAGTTCTCATCAGGCATACGTTTCTTTCGCCTCTGATGTCTTTCAACGTCAATATTCCATTCTTGACAGAGACCAAATCCTTTTTCCAGTGACTCTCTGACCAACACTTCTCTTTCATCATCAAAATGATCTCGGAGGGCTTTCAAATCCAGGGCAGCATTGTGGAAGTTCATGCTAGGATCCTGCAGCCTCTTCTGAATACGGTCAATGCAGATGAGTACTTTGTTCCAAAATCCCAGCAACGTCAAAAAAATCATAACTCAGCATGCGGTTATACAGCTGCCTTGCATCACTTCTTGTTTCACTAGTCTCGCCTTCATTGTCTATCATACCCTGGAGAACTTGAAGTATCTCTTCAAGGTAGTTGACGGGTTTCACTGCTTCTGTCCTTGCACTCCACCTAGTTTCAGACTGCGACTTAACTATTACAGGCACAGATTTTTTGAGTTTCTCCCAGCGCAGTGTTGAACGAGAAAAGAACGCGTAGAGAGCTTCAATGGTGCCAAAAAAGTAACAGTCTTGTAGTTCCATTTTGTCCTTCTCTAGCTGTTTCAAGATGTCTTTAACCAAGCTCTCAGCATCCTTTTGGTTTATCTGTATAAAACCAAGGAAGGACTCTCGAACATGTACTGTTTTCCTCTCAAAATCAACTTCCACATACATCACTACTTCTGACATCTGCTCACGGTGTGCCTGAGCAGGAGTTGAGTCAAACATGAGACCATAGTACTTGGCTTTATGAATGCTTCTGAGTAAACAGAACAGTGGATGCCATCATGTGAATGAATTCATTCTGGACACCTGGTGAAAGATACGATGTGGATCCAGGATGTCTTTCCACATGAGTGAGGTGTTTTCATGACCGGGTCAAAAATGGCCAGTAGTTTCAGTAAGCCAAGGAAATTCCCCACATTGGAGTCATCGTCCAGCTGAAGTGACTCCCTGTGTCCTCGTAAAGCCAGGTTTTGAGTTGCAAGGAATTATATGCAGTGAAGGATTCTCTGCAAGATGTCACGCCACCTCTGCTTTTCCTTCTCAATCTGTGACTGAAGTTCCACATTAATAACTCCTCTGTTTTCAGCTAAATTTCTTTCCATTTCTTTCCACTGTGTAAAGCACTCCCGATGATTCTTAGCATTTTCATGAACACTAATCCGTTCAGGTGCTTTCCACTGATTGAATCCACTTTCTTGCTCCAATGAGGTTTGATGGTCTGACCAAAATGCAGACTTTTTAGAAGGGGGAGTCACTTCCTCACCACGACCATTTCCTAATTTCCTTGTGAACCAAGTTTTGTTCATTGAGCGATTATTTGATGGTTGAAAAGGACCCTCACTATTCTGGAAGTACTTAGAACCCAGCTTTATTACTTCTGTTCTCAATACGTGAGGCAAAATTGCTTTTCCAGTATCCTTATCAACCTTTAGGAGTCCAATGTCATGCTGTTCAATCACTTCTGGTATGACATTGTGAAGATCTTCAAAGCTATCCATACATACACCATCCAATGCAGTAGGTTCAGAGTCATCAGATTCAATCTCGCCAGGTAATGCCTTGACAATAAAACCAACACCAGCACCACCATCGTCTTCCTCTCCTGTAATGTTCTCTCTGGGCGGCCCACTGGTAATCTTGTCATTTTCTGATTTATCTGACTTGACTTCCTCCTCAGTTTGTGTTCCATTGTTACTTGATCCACCATCAGATTCTAACAAAGTTGCAGCAGATGCAGGCGACTCCATGAAATGTGACGAACCACTTGTTCCAGGCTTTTCAAGGAAGGTCATGAAGAACTTGCTTGCCTTCTTAGCTTTCTCCGCTTCCATCTTCCGTCTCTTCCGTCCTTCAGCTCCACTTTCCTTCTTCTTCATGAAGGCAGGTTTCATGGTATTTTGATATACCTGAAGACAATTCAGATTACCATTGGCAAAAATGCTTAGTGAATAATCCTGCTATGTCCATGGTCTAGCCTAGTGCCCTACACTGAAAGTATTTGGTGTGTCAAGGCAAGTAGATTGCCATGATGGACAAGTAGATTGGGGTACTGCTTTAGTACCTTGGAGAAGTAGAAGAAGGAAAGTGGAGCTGAAGGATAGAAGAGACGGAAGTGGAGGAAGCCACTGGAATAGGGCGGAGCATCCAGCTCATCTTTTTCCACAATGGGAGGAATGTTTTTATGTTGTAGAACTGTCAATGTCTGGCTCAGTATATGGCAAGTCATTCTGTACCACCGCCAGTGCTTGGATTAGTATATATTAATGGGAGTCATGCTGTACAATGCTCGGTGTCTGGCTTACTATTTAATAATGTGAGTTATTCTGTACCACTGTCATTTTCGGTATCTGGCTCAATATTTATACATTTCTCAATTTGAATGACGCTTGGGCACAAAGATGACACTGTTTGGGGGAAAAGCTGGCACTGTGTTAAGTGAGTGATATGTTATTTGGTAAGGTCAGACATGCTGCATTAGGTACCCCTAATGGAATAAGGTAAGTAAATAAAGGGTTTTTATCCCAAAGTTTGTTCCCAAACAGTCCGGACTGTGCCATCTTTGTCCCATATACACCCTGCCTGTGCCATCTTGGTCCCCAAGGCTCACACATCCTGCTAGTGCCATCTTTGCCCTTGCACTTATCCCCATATTAACTCATGCTCTCCCTCATTCACTCAATGCATCCACACACTCTATACTACCCCCTCTCCCTCCCTTGTCACTTTCTAACCCCTTTCCCTCCTCTTTCCCTACTACCCTCTTCCTCTCCCCTTTGTAGTTCTCTCACCTTGAGACAGGAGCACGAGTCTTGTGTCTTCCTGGCCCTGCACTGCTGGTCTGCTGCGTAGCCCGGCGCTGCTTCACTGCTGAGGGCCGGAATATGACGGCATATTACGGCGCTCAGTAGTGAAGCACTGGGCACCAGCAATCCGCTCACTGGCGCCCCCTTTCAAATGAGCCATAGTTGCCATACCCTAGATACGCCTCTGCTGTGAAGGTGATCAGTTTTTACAGTAAGCCATGGTGTTAGAGGTGTAGGGGTGAGTGGTCTTCTGGAGGAAAGAAGGTATTCTTGTGAATGGATTGTTGGCGAGATACAGGAGAAAGATATTCTAGCCGCTGAGTGCTGTCTGAAATCAAGGCGATTAGTCTAGAAAGACCGCCTTGTGTATATACCTAGATTTTTTTTTTTATCATTAATATTTTGCTTGGGTTAACTGAAACCTGTAACTGTTATATGCCTCTGATAAAAAAGAGGCACTGTCCCTTTAAAAAGAACCAATAAAATTACTTTTGTTTTCTTGCGGCACCCTCTACAAGAATTTAAAAATGTTTTACATTTTTTAATTTTCTTGGATGCTGCCCCCTGGACTGGCCGCCCTCAGACTAGTTGGTCCAGGTCACAATAAATCACTCAAGGCTTAATTGATGGTTAGAAAACCCTTTTACGATTATGTGACAAATGGAAATGGCATGAAAACAACCCAAACAGCAGTGTGTGCCTCTATGGAAAATCTTGAGACTAATATTCATGGTAATTTTATATATTTTAGCATAAATTTACACACTGCATACCAACTGAGCTCAATTCCAGTCCTACAGAGTTACATCTCTCCAGTTTTCCAGCTGCTCATTGTTGATTTGCTCACAAATAATGCTAGTTGTACCACATTCAGCCACAAATACAAAATTTTAACTAAATGTATAAATGTATAGAAACCTATTATATTGATTGACAAATGTTTCCTTTTTTGCCTCAGACACACTATTAAAGCTTTTTTTTTTTATCTAATAGCAACATTAAAACTTAGGTTTTAATAATAAGACATAATGTTAATATGTCTTTCATATCCTTAAAAAAAAAATATCTGTGGCTAAGTGTTTTCATAGCTATGTATATCACATACAAAATTCATTTTGTCGCTTACAGTAGCAAAGCAGGAGGTTTCTAAACACATAATAAAGCAGAATTTCAAGGCTGTGACGGTATCACCTAATATTTAATACATCTAACCTATTACATATTCAGTAATTCATTTCACAATTACAATTTTTATTCAAATCTCTAAAATATCTTTCCTGATGTTAGCAATGAAAAAAAAGATCACGTATAAGAAAACATACAATGGAAAGGTCCGTTTCGCATTGGAGATATAAAATAATGTAATTCTGCATGTCCTCTCATGTCTTCTCCTAAATGCTTACATTAACTTGTATTTGATTATCGGCGCTACCAACAAATAATGATGTGAAAATGCAAATGCTTATTACCATACCTGGGAACTCGGTTGTTTCCCATGATGTCATGCTTATTACTTTTGGCCTGACCCTGGACAGCACCCCCAGTCGTCCCCTCCAGTCACTGTCCTCACAATGGTGCACCAACATATGACATCATATCCTGGTGCACCAACATATGACGACATATCCTGGTGCTCAATCTTAACGGCATAAAATGTCTTTTAATGCAGTCTGTACCGGCATTAGACAGTCTTCCATAGTTTAAATGGGCCAGTTGGGGAGCTCAGAGATCTCATTTGCCACCGTCTCGTTGAGCAGGAGCACGCCAGAGGGGCTAATCAGCCACAAGGGCAATCTGATCCCTGGCTTTATGGCCCGAGGGACTGCCACCTCAGGCTGACTAGCAATATGTTACTGGGAAAATGGGCTTGGATGGTAGTCTTTGTGTTCAATGTGCTGATAAACATGGAATACATAGAATAGCATTTTTTCTTGGCATTGGATATTAGTTACCAATTTTCCCATTTCAGGTAATGCCGTTTTCTTCTTCTAACAAGGCTATGACAGCTGCATGTCTCCTTCTCAGAACCAAATCTACAAGACCTATATTATATATATATTCTAGAATGCATTTGAATGTAAGCGTGACATGGACTGCATATGCTGGGGTCTGTCAGCATGTGTAAGTGGAGGTACGTGAGTCAGCCTTGGCTCACCCACTCAATACATAGTCCTCACAAGTGTCCTACTCCAGGAACCAAAACTAAGATAAGCCATGTTTCGCACATATGACCCAGCTCATAGCTTTATCTATAATAGTCTTAATAGATTGTAAGCTCACAAGCATAGTGTGCTCTTCTCCTTCAGTTTACTTGTGTTATTAATTTTATTGTGAAATATTTTATTCTCCTTTGACTTTAATAGCTCTACAGAATTCACAAGAGCCTTATAAGTAAAATGCATTCTAATGTAACTAAATGCTAATGCATTTGTTTTACGGATAGAGCGCTATGAACAATTTCTTTCATTTTGTCTTTTCTGGGAATGCTGATAATTTATTGAGTTCATTAGACCTGATAACTCTAAAGCAATACGCATGTCTTCGTTTTTACAGGTAGAAGCTGATGGATCATTGGAATGAAAGTAGGCAATAAATCTTATTTATTTATGCAATTAGGCTTACAAATAAACCATCATACAGAACATATTGGGCTCTACGATAGTATTTATTCTAAGGAAATTAAACTCATACTTAATAGAGAACAAATATAGCATAATATGAAGTAATGATAAAAGTGCATGACATATCGGTAATGAGTTGTTTAACATGCAATTTAGGCTGATGTCATTCCCTCAAATCATATTCATTTCACCGTGTTGTTATTGACATGCTGCATCTAAGAAAGTATTACATGGGGGGGGCACTAACCTCTTTCCATTTCCAAGCAAATAATCTCAGATTCCCTACCGTGTTTTTTTATCTTATCCAATAGCTGATGGCTTCATCGGGTTTACCGTGGTAAATATTAAGGTCCAAAAGTTTTGGGGGGTTTCCTCCCCCCTAATGAAAAGCGGAAACTAATGAGGCTGGATACACAGGGCAATTATGTTCTTATATACCTGTCCAGTTGCTAAAACAGTGGGACCTAATAACGTATTTGCTCGATTATAAGACAAGGTTTTTTCAGAGCAAATGCTCTGAAAAATACCCCTCGTCTTATAATCGAGGTCGTCTTCTAATCAGACCTCAAAAATGTCTGCTGGGGCCAGGCTGCTCACCGGTGCTTCGGTCGCGAGCAGCGTCTCCTCTGCAGCCGGAAAACAGGAAGCTAGCAGCACTGCCTCCCCTCCCTTCTCTGGGGGCGGGGCCAGAGAAGTTGCTCGCACAGCCGGGCCCCTGCAGAAGTCTGCGAGTGGGAGATCTGCAGTTCAGGTAAGGGGGTGGGGAGGATTAATGATTAATGTGTGAAGTGTGTGTGATAAATGGAATGAATGAGTATTTAAATGTTTGTGAATGTGTGTGTGTGTGTGATAGCATGAATGTGTAAGGGGGGTGGGTGTTAGGCATAGGGAGGCTGTACTCACACTCCCATCATCCCCAGGTTCCAGCATGTACTGGCTGCCTTGGCTTGATAGGAGTGTGATTGCTGTTAGCAGTTTTATATAAATATATATATAATATAATATAACTGCTAACAGCAATCACACTCCTATCAAGCCAAGGCAGCCAGTAGATGCTGGGTTAACACCTTCAGTACCGGGACGTACCTGGTACTTCCTGGTTAACACTCACCTGTAGACCGGGACGTACCAGGTACGTCTATCCCAAAAAACGCCCCCACATCACCACAATCGCGGTGATCGCGGGGGCGCTGCTGCTGCTGTCTGCCCAGGAGTCCTGGGCAGACAGCACAGCGTGTCTAAGCCCTCCCCCAAGCCTACGATCACTCCCACGGAGTGATTCTCTAGGCAGAAACAGCGATTGCAGAAAAATCTGCAATCGCTGTTTCAGCTGCCACAGGCAGCTTCAGGGAAGGGGGGGGGTGTTGAATGGGTCCCCACACAAGTGTGGGGACCTGATCCAACACCCCCCTGCTGCCTGATCGCTCCATGAGAGCATCAGTGCAGCGTTAACCCCTTCAATGCCGCAATCGCGGCATTCAATGCCGCGATCGCGGCATTGAAGGGGTTAATTCCCGTTTTTTAGGGGGTTCTGCTACTGGTGGTCTGCCTGGAAGCCCAGGCAGACCTCCAGCAGCAAAAACGAACCCCCAGAAGTCCTCTGATCAGCCCTGTAGGGCTGATCAGAGAGACTCCTCTCCCACAATCTCCAGTCCACTGGAGATTGTGTCCCAGCTGCCAGAGGCAGCTTAAGGGACAGGGAGACAGGGCTCTTTGGTCTCCACATGAGTGTGGAGACCAGCCCCCCCACCCCCCCTCTTCCTCAATTAACCCCTTCAATGCTGCGATTGTTTATGACCCCCATCGCAGCATTGCAGGGGTTAATATTAGTCCCCACAAGCTTGTGGGGACTAAATATCAATCAATGCTGTGCTTCAATGGAGCATCAGCATTGAAAGAGTTAAAAATAAAAAATAAAAATTAAAAAATAAATTAAAAAAAAAATAAAATAATAATAATAATAAAAAAAAATAACAGCACTGACCTGAAAGTCCAGGGTGCTTCCAGGTCAAATGCTGGGCTGATCAGATCGCTCCTGGCCAATAGGAGTGATCGGATCATTATGGCAGCCCACGGATGACCCTGCTCTACAAAGAGAGAGGGGTCATCTAGGGTAATTATGAAAAAACCCAAATTATTAATAAATGAAAAAATCATAATTATTACCTGATCACTTGTCGGTGACATTTTAAGTCGCTGATTATTGATCGGTCTCCCTGATTGATGTCAGCGGCCTAAACCTGTCACTTACAAGTAATCTGATAAAAAAATATTTAAAAAAATGTAAATGCACATCTTCCAGTTTTGCCCTCATAGCTTCCTCAAAAAATGCATGAACCATGCATGTGAGGCCTTGTTGGAATCGGGGGATCTTGGTGAACAAAATGTGGTGTTTTCTTCCGCTGTTGCACTTATGGTGTGCAAGAAATTCAGTGCAACATTGAAATGTATGCGTTAAAAACGCAATAAAATAATTTCCCTGTGAAGTTTGGCAGACATGAGTGAAGAAATGGCTAGCTGAAAACTGTCAAAACTACCCTAGTTGAACACCTTGACTTGTCTACTGTTCATAAATATATACTTTTATGGGCTAATTTACAGTGGGGGGGCTTCCAAAATGTCCCAAATGGGATATGGGGCCAGTAAACCAATTCCTGAAAACTTGCGCATGTTCCAGTTATGGCCTCATGGCTTCCACAAAAAATGCACGAACCATGCATGTGAGGCCTTGTTGGAATCGGGGGATCTTGGTGAACAAAATATGGTCCTTTCTTCCACTGTTGCACTTATGGTGTGCAAGAAATTCAGTGCAACATTGAAATGTATGCGTTAAAAAACGCAATA
>VKOC01020250.1:0-64189 GCA_009364415.1 Spea multiplicata | reverse complement strand
CCCCCAGCGCTGTATACAGTCATATAACCCCCCAGCGCTGTATACAGTAATAATCTGATACGAGTCACATAATCCCCTTTTTCACATGTGTTTTCTAACTACAATGTAACAGCCTCTCCGAGCGGCCCCGGTGTTTCAGTGAAATACTCTGTAGAGCGGAGCTGCCTCTTTTTATCACAGTTTATATTCATTACTTTCTGTACTGTGCAGTATTTTGTTTCTGTGGGTTTATTTCAGGTAAGATTGTTACTCGGGCTAAACATAGGGATACGACACCCCCGCTAGGCAGTAAAGAAGGCCGCATGGATGGAGCGGCTGGTGGCCCTGACGTTAGATACGCCGCAGCTCATGAGACCTTTCTTATCACTACTATCACTGCTACTCAACTCAATGTATCCTCTGTCTCCATCGTAATATCAGGACGAAATACACCCAAGCGATTCCCACTATAACCCACTCCCTCGCCTGTCGTTTGTAAGTTCTTTCCTGTCTCTGTGGGTTAGAATGTATTATGAACCGCGTGTAAAGTGCTGATGGCACCATACATATAACAATGATCATTGTTATACTGGCTATATGGACACGTAAGTGTGCATCCCTATAACATATCACAGCATGACTTCCTTGTACCTGCGGAGGCCACTCGCTGGTTTACTCACATTCTATAGTCCAATATTTTCGAGCTGATCCCGGGGAGAATAGTCACTGACAGGCGAGGTATAGATGAGCCTCTCATTGCGTTGGCTAATTGTTAATTCTCCTGCTTGCACATGAAGCATTCGCTTGCTGAACTCGTGATTTGGTATTCTGTAGAATGGGATCTGTGGATTCATTGATCTCGATAGAAGGTAGACAACCCCTTGGAATATCCAGTTGCACCGTTTCAAATTGTAAAAGAACAACGTCCGTTCTTAGATGTCTTGCTAAAGAGAATTATAGCCATGCCAGGGATTCTTCGGAAGTCTTGTTGCGTTAAGGAATAGGTCTTCCTATGTTGTCCAGATTGTGATGATCTGAGTCCTTCTCAGTAGCAGACCAATCAGCGATGTCCATTGCAGGCATGGTTGGTCCAGTTAAAGGTTATGAGCCATGCAGAAGTCCAGCTTGGGCAGCTTTGCACTCACACTCAGTACATTATGGATCTACTATAATGGAGCTATCTGGTTTCTGGGTAGCTGTGAGATCTCAATGGCTATTTCTGGAAAGTATATCCCCGTGAGAGGCTTTTGCTGCCTTGGTAATAAGGTTCCGGTTTCCCTCGTGCTAAACTCACTGCTAGAAAAGTATATGGCAAGCACAGGATAGCATCCTTCCATCCTCATGGCAAATAACAGGTTAAAAAAAGGTGCACAACTAAGAATCCCTTGGTATTCCCCTGACGATGCCGCGTGAAATTAAGGGAAAATGCAGTGTTTTTCACATTTCTAAGATGGGACAATACATTCCCCATTCCACTACAATGATTTGATCAGGGGGAATCTTGGTTTTGGTTGCATCCTCATATAAACCTCTATATTAATCAATAAATAATAATTAATCAATTAACTGATTACTATACTTTTATTGTAATTCAATAAGACGGCGAAAGACTGAGTTAAGGTTTAAGGTCTTATAGTAAGTAGGAAAATAGGTAGGAAAATAGGCAGATTGATCAGATGAACATTTTTTTTATATATTGTTATTTATATATTAATTTATATATATAGGTTTCTATATGTGAATAAATATGAATATCCCTGCATTCCAAGCTCTCCTGGTGCTTAAATGGTTAACATAAACAGGATGTATGTTGATAAGTGTGATATATAGTGATATATAGAGCACTGCGGAATATGATGGCGCTATATAAATCAATCAAATAATAAAAATAATAATAATAATAACAATAAATGTATTATTTGTTACTGCCTAGATTAAATCCATGTCAGCGCCGTACAGAATGCACTTATTTGCCATGAAGTTTCACAAGGACAAGGGATACCTGTAAAAGTCACTAAGTTGATTAATGATGTCAGCTAATAAAATCTGATGTTTGTGACTCTATAAAAAGCATTGGTGTTCAGGTCATCGTTGTACCTTCTATGTGTCAGAGGCGTGAGCGCAAACATATTGTGATATTTTCTTTCTTAAAACAGTTGTAGCTTTTGTGTGATGTGATGTTTTTCGTTCAGCGGCATATTGGCCATTTCTGTGAGTTCTCGCTCTGTTATTTTAGCCAAATCTACTAGACAAACACCCTGACTCCTTATCCTAGTGCCTGTGGGAGACAATGGAATGACTCAGTCATAATCACCCAGCCTGACACTGTAACGAAAGTCAAGGGAGGTCAGGACTTTATCAGCATTACCATAAAGAATAAGCTCAGTGCCATGTTTGAGCGGCGAAAGGTACCCCAAATATCACATAACCCACAGCAGTCTCCAGGTCTGATACGTCAAAAAACATCCCGTACCCCTGGTCTACTCGGAATTAAAGATGTAAGCGTGGATCGCATCCTAATTTGAAATCCTTAATTTACCGCTACAAAAGCAAGATCTAAGGCATTATTTAAACAGTATGGATGAGTGGAAATATTATTTCAGGATATATTGAACATTATTATTTGAGTTCTACATTCCCTTTTTGGATAATATTTTATCTATTGTATTCCATTCTACGATCATTCTTGAAATACATAAATCTGGCAATAAGACCAGATCATTTTAGGACATGTTTTATTGTGTGCTAATTTTACGGATTAAGAACACACTGAATTATGATGTCATAACACAAATATTTAATACATGTTTCTTTAGCTTGACTAGTTTATCAAATATATAAAGCACCTTAGCGTGTCCCAAAATTGCATGAAATGGGAATTTGATTATGTAAAAAAATAAAAAAATTAATTCAGTGAGAATTTTATTTTGGCTTTTAACCCTCAAGTGGGCTGATCTGATTTGGATGGTATTTACAAGAGATCACATGAGATTGCACCGCACAGCTCAGACATTACTGTCCAATCTCCATCGACATTTAGCTTCTAATCCCATTTGAAAATTACGACTATGAAATAAATAAATAATAAATAAATAAAAATAAATAATCAATATATAGGCAAATAAATATTTAAATCAACATTATATTCTAATTTGTGCGCTCAAAAGGGTACGTTTGCTTGAATCTCCATTCAGCAAATCATTCTGTAAGAAAAATGATTATCATGTATGTATCTTACCCCATGATGCATGATGTCATCGGCAAATGGGGGAGGAATGATGAGCTTTAATTTCTTGTGGACTATTTAAACTCATGTGAAATATTACACATCGTTTTTCTCTGTTGAATGCAAAGATCCCTCAATGGCAGCTAAAGAGAAGTAAAAAAGCTGCCTTCACTCACCTTACTTAACCATAATGGTGATGCTGATGGGATTCTGGATGGTGTGATGTCTGCTGCTCCGCTGGTCAGTGGTGAAAATGCTGTCTTCTCTTTCCCGGTCCTACCATCCTCTCAAACACAATCGGGAAGAACAGATCTGGGAACGCAATTTGGGGAATTAGGCATTTGATTTGAACCGGGATGAATGGAAAGCGCCCACGTGATGCATTATGAAGAATAGAGGAACCCCAAAAAAACATGGCGGTGAAACCTCTTTGAAGCTTCGAATGCGGATGCCACCAAGAGAAAAATATGAAAATTATATTCCGTATACTATGTTAGAATATCTTAAACCAATAGCATCATTTCAAGATATTTTTAGTAACTTTACCCTGCTCGCTGGGGAACGCATTATGCATTTTGGGGCACATATTTAATCAGAGTTATATATTTATATACGGCACTAGTTATAAACATAGTACAAAACGATCTACAGTATGGATATTGAGAAGACTTTCGGGAAGAGGAAGTGGTAGACATTATCTAGGGGTTAAAAATCCAACACTCCCCCCCAGCCTCAGTCCCTACGTCACCTGCCTAAACCTAGATAGTAGTTATGTACCAAAAAACAAAGTATCTGCAACACAAGCTCATCCTTAACCCTCATAATAATAGGGTAATGACTAGAGACAGGGAGAGTTTGTCATTTCCACACCCTCAATTCACGATTTATGACGAAAGACCCACACGGACAAGTTCGACGACCCTGTATAATGTATAATTCAATGTGTAAGGAGAAATTTCAGTGATTTAACTATACAATAAACAGGACCAATCAAGCCTTCCCTGCTGCAGAAGCTCACTGGGGTTGGAGTTCCACAATGTCACACAAAGCTCTCCCTTTAGTGAATAGGCCCAATAGAGAGAATGAGAGAGAGAAAGAGAGAGACAGAAGAAGCGGAGACTTACAGGCTGGTGTCTCTTGCAGGATCACTCAGAGATGTGCATGGGATCCGGGTGACGCTAATCATGTAAGAAGCACGCATGACCATCATTTCAGGCATTATAATATCTCGGAGATCGTTGAACCAATGAAAACACGGGCTGCACACGGCAAAAAAACAAAACATGTTTTACAAGCGGCGTGAATGGGCCTTAACCCATGCAGTGCTGACTGAGAACACCTAATCTCCGTATCTCTTTAATATTTTCCCTTCTCTGAAACATAAAATGCCTTTTATCGGATTAGATTGATTCTGGAGTTGAGTTAGAAGGGGTAGTAATTTCTTTTAAAGTGTAGTTACTGGAAAATATTAGAGCGATATGATTTTTGGAAATATTTTGTAGCGCTATTGCTAAAAATGAAAAACAAAATCACAAACTTGCAATATATACAAAAAAATAACAATAAAATAAAAAAAAACCCAGAAGGCATACTGGTACAGAAAGGGAAGAGGGTGCTGCTCTCGCTAGTTCACCGTTCATTATAGACAATATGTTTCCTGCACTCCCAATATATGTGCTACAGAACCAATTATTATGGAATGCCTGGGAATAATAAATAGAACAATAAACAAAATTGTACTTCAATGGTGTATCCCCAAAAAATCAGTTTCAGAAATAAATCAATAATAAGGAAGGACAAAATTCATCCAAATTCATCATTATTAATTTGAATGCCAATGCGTTTCATGGACTTTATGATGAAATTCCAAAAAACTTTGCTTATTGATTGACGAACACTGGATTTTATTACAGATGATGCAGATGCAGCGGGTGGCTAAGCAATGGGGACCCAGACCTGCCGCTGGCAGTATCAGTAAGCATGCTGTGGCTGAGAGGCCTGAACTGGCCATCTGGCCCACCAGCCAAAGGGCCGTGAGCATAAAAGCTTAGAATGCGGCAGCAGATATCCGGCCATCGGTTGTGCTGGGCCGCCCCGCCATTGCCAGTCCGGCCCTGGCCACTGATCTGTTTCCTTGCGAAAAATGTTCAAACTAAGTTTCCCAAAAAACTTATAATGATTGGCAAAAAAAAGCACAGGGGTAGTTTTCCCTATTTAGGTTTGCTAAAGACTATGACAGTTCTTTTCTAGCACTGAACAAAGCAAACCCTTGTCAATAAGATAAATGTAAATAAAGGATTTCTGTCCTTTTGTTAAACTATTTTCCCTGGAATTTCGACAAGTGGTCCGATGTTGTGACTGGGATATTCAGATTCCTGAAATTGTTTAGGGTGGGGAGCGATTAAAGCATGGAATGCAGCAACCGGTATCTTAGAGAACCTGAGTTTCCACTAAAAACACCTTCGTATTACGTCATCGGGGCTGACGAGGATAATTACGCAAACACCGGGCTTGATGCGGTGACCATAATCTAAGCCATAAGTGTGATAATGGAGGTGAAAAACGCGTGGTTTGCAATTTAAGTCTCTGACTAAACGCAAATATGCAGTTGCGGATTCCAGACCGCAACAATGATTAAATACTAAATTAAAAGCAATAGAAACAACTTCACCTAAGTGTTTCAATGGGGTTTGCACACAGTCCGCAGCAAAAACTTTAGATTCCATTAGTTGAACCGTAAGTAGACTTCAAAACATATATCAGCCTGTACCACATTGACTATAATGAGCTTCTTATGTGGCAACTAACTGCCCTAACATTGATTGGCAGCTTTCCTTCTATCTTATTGGACACCCATGTAGTCTCTTCTGTCTCTTTCTGTTATAAGGAAAGAGTGCATGCCCCCTAGGACCTCTATTTGTGAATAAGTGAAATGGAAATAGCTGTATTGGTTCAAAAGAAGCCTTTAGTTGGCAGGGATTCCTTTTGTGTTTTTGCATACGCTTTTGGGACCCCAGAGAAACCATACATTTCAAGAAGAGACCTCTGAGGACCTGAACGTCTATGTCAGTTTATCTATGTGGGCCAACTTCAACTACATTACATTTTTAGAATGTTTAGGGGATGAGTTGATTGGACCCAGATGATCTGTTAAAGTTGTTGATCATTCAGATTCATTATGATGACGGCTGAGAGTATTGTGAAGGAAGGTTGTACGCTTCTTGAAAAAGGTGGGATTTCAGAGAGTTGCGTACGAGGGAGAAAGTCTGACAGAACAGGGAAGGGAATTCCACAGGAGGTGTACAGTGCGGGTGAAATCCTGAATACGGGTGTGGGAAGAGGCAACGATGGTAGAAGAGAGCTGCTGAAGGGTACGTGGAGCGAATGAAGTGATTGGCACAGGAGCAGAAGATGAGGCACAGTGACAGAGAAAGATTCATTTAGCTGCAGTGTATCTAAAGACGCCATCTATTGCAGAATGAGACAGTTAGCAAAGACACCACAAGATGGCAGTGTTTCATCAGCAAAATGTGCGTATCTGGGCGTTTTTGTTAAACACAGCATTTCTTTGTGTTTTTCATATAATATAAATGTTATTTGTATATAATTGTGTATGAACTAGAAAGACATCAACAAAAATGGTATGATCTGTTAACCCCAAATGAATAAGGTTTCCTCATCGTGTGCACTTTTGGTGCCAGGGAATCCAGACACACTTTTTATATTTTTTTCTATTTGTGATTGGTTGGCTAGGATATATATATATACTGTATATAATATATATATATAACACACACTACCGGTCAAAACTTTGGGGCCACTTAGAAATGTCCTTGTTTTGAAGAAAAAGCACATTTTGATCATTAAGAGAACATGGAGTGGATCAGAAATGCAGACAGTGTTAATGCTCGAAAAGACTAGCTGGAATAGCAATTTTTAATGGCGTGCAGATGTCCTTTATCACTCCCATCACTCCTGTCTTCCAATGGCACGTTGTGTTCGCTGATCCAAGTTTAAGCTAATAGATTTTCAGAAAACCCTTTTGCAATTATGTTACAGCTAGAAATGTCCTTGTTTTCCATGGAAACAGCTAAGTGACCCCAGACTTTTGAATGGTAATGTGTATATTATATAAATATATATATATAGGGCCGCCATCAGAAATTATGGAGCCCAGTACATACTTAACACCTGGCTTCCCGTGTCCCTCCCATCAGCCTGCCACAGGTCCATCCTACCGTCCCACCGACGGCTCCACAAATCACTCCGGCTTAAGCACACCTTATGAGAACAGGGGCAAACCTACGGTTAGTGGCATCTAAGTGCAGTATTTCTTCAAGGCCCTATACTGACATACTTACACACACATACAGTAACGTACCCCCCCACACAGTATCATACTTACATACCTATAGTAAAATATTTACACACACAGTATCATACTTATATACCCATAGTTACATACTTACACACACATACAGTAACATACCCACACACACAGTATCATACTTACATACCTATAGTAACATATTTAACACACACATACAGTATCATACTTACATACCTATAGTACTATAGTTACAGATTTACACACACACACAGTATCATACTTACAACCCATAGTAACATATTTACACACACATACAGTATCATACATACATATAGTTATATATTTACACACACACACAGTATCATACTTACATACCCATAGTTACATATTTACACACACATACAGTCACATACAACAAGATTTTAATGACTTAAAAAGGAATTACTAGCTGCCTATAGTCAGCATTATGATCATAAAGATTTCCGTGCTTCCTCATTATTTAATTTATAGAGTATTTTCTTCAATATACTTCAGAAGGGTATGATAGCTGACTAACATACCCAGACACACACAGTCACCACACTAATGTATACACACATACGGGTAACATACTTTCACATACTAACATACTTATGTGCAACAAAAAGGAACTATATAAAGAAAATAAAAGCCAAATGTATGCACCAAGCACAAAAGACCCACTTGATTACACGTATCACAAGACGGACATTCATATCTGCAAACACTATCCACAGGCTGAAAAAATGATCACTTTCACAAACACCTATTAAACCAATCATTCACGTACACAATACAGACAATTCCATCTGAAAAAGAGACCTCTGAGACTAAAAAAAAGTGCGCTACTACATTAAAACACATTACCTTAGAGTACAGATTCACTCATCTCTTGGAACATTATGGCTATTTCCATTAACTCATTGCCATATATCCAGGGGCTTATTGTTTTTATATTTATGTTAAATGTCTAAGAACGTTTTACAAGAAACAAAAAAATGTCTGTTTCAAACGCTGCCATTAAATCAACAAGACCAAGGAATGATCAGCTCTATTCTCGATTTATGTGATCCATTGTAAACCTTAAACTAGCTAATCTTAGTGTTTTAGTGTTCTAATTTTAATGTAATCCGGATACATGGACAAGTCACTCTGCCACTCATTTCATACCAGGAAAGCCTCATATTTTGTTGAGCACAAAATAAATGCTCTGAAGAATCAACTCATAGAACTGTCCATTTTTTGGAGAAAATCAGTCTCATACAATATGGCTGTGTGTCTGCCAGTGCCTGCCCTGTTGCTGCGTCTCTATCACCTTCCTTACGCTGAGGGATCAATTCATATGATCGATTGTCTAATATTTGGAGAAGTTCAGTGTTATACCATATGGCTAGATGTTTCCTACTGCTGCTGCCGCTCCTATCATTAGAGCATTAGAAAAGGTGAATGAGAGAGCGAATGAGAGAGCGAATGAGACAGCCACAGAGCAACACAATTAGTTGTCTGAAAACATATTTGTCCAAATAGTTTTTGGTCCATTTGTACAAGTGCAGCGTCCACATACTTCTGCTACATATATTATATAATGACTTTTAATATTATCAGACTGTTCCTAATGTATCGGTTCGTCTTAGTCTGTGGGTTCAAGTTCTGTCGCACCCTTTGATGGTTGGGACTGTAAAAAGTGCTGCGGGAATTGCTGGCACTATAGAACTAAAAGAAAATAATAATTTCGAATTTTTTTTTAGCAACAATTGCTATTTAACTTGTAATAAACATGATTCATTCCATGTATTTATATATATATATATATAGTTTATATATTATTAATTCCAATGAATGGGTATTCCTGTCACAGTGCGTGTGACCGGGAGCTCTACGTGACACATGCAGCGGGGAAAAGGCATTATCCCTGTCAGCCCCTCAGCTCTGCCCCACGCGCCCATACCGGCACAGCCCGCCTCGCACTGACGTCACATCGAACTACCGCTACTAGCGCGAGCGCACCAGTCGGCAGCCGGGCGCCCGATTCCCTCCCATTGGCTGTCCCCGCCATAGCGTGAGCTGGGCTCACACAGAACAGCGCGTCCTCATTGGTTAACATGCGGCTGGGTGGCGCTTCAGACACGCGTGCCTCGGACCCCACCTTCCCTTTGCCTAGTAAGACCATAGATCCGCCCACGGGTGCGTCACACTTTTTCACCGGTTGCCTGGTAACCTTCGCCGCCTGATGCTGAAGCTGAGTTCTGGCTCCGCCCCAGTATCGCTGCATCCCGTTCAGTTAGACGCTACAGTATTAAGTTGAATTGACTCTTGAGGCAGGGTAAGGGCCGGGGGCAGTCGGGGGGCACGGGCGGGCACAGCAAGCAGACAGCAGGGGGCATGTGCCGCATGCTCTGCCCGATCCCCTAACAGTTCGGGTGTAGGTGTCTCCCAGAGGTGCGTGTGAGGGGGTACGGCCCATTCCAGCTGGTGATCCCGTCTGACTGTCACCGCACACACCCCCCGCCGGTAACACACACCCACTGCCTGAAACACCATCAAGTGCAAGCACTGGGGGTTCCCATCCGCAGACCCGGCTGCACCCTGTTCACAAGCATCGCACACACCTGCGGCACTGCGATAATAACAGCCCTTACCGGAGCCGCACATCTCACCACTGGGACTCAACCTGCACTCGGCGCTGGACTTTATTGCTACAGGTGTCCTCCCGGTGCACAGGGGGCTGCTGGATTGTGTGCTGTCAACAGGCGTCTGAGTAAATTCCTATTTGGGCTTCTTTTGTGCATCCTGTGGGGTTCTTGGATGTAAAGGAGGGATTTCTATCAGACCCCCAGCCTCCTGCCAACCCAGACCCCCAGCCAACCAACAGACCCCCAGCCTCCTGCAACCAGCAGACCCCCAGCCTAACCAGCAGCACCCCCAGCCTCCTGCAGCACACCCCAGCCAACCAGCAGACCCCCACCTCCGCCAACCAAACAGACCCCCAGCCTCCTGCCAACCAACAGACCCCCAGCCTCTGCCAACTAGCAGACCCCCAGCCAACCAACAGACCCCCAGCCTCCTGCCAACCAGCAGACCATCAGCCAACCAACAGACCCCCAGCCTCCTGCCAACCAACAGACCCCCTAGCTGCCTGTCTGCCAGCAGACCCCCAGTGTGCCATCACACCTTCACCATGTGGACCTTCCTGGGGGTCGCCACCTTCACCTACGTGTATAAGAAGTGTGATGAGTTGCTGAGCGCCCCCCGGATAGAGCTGATCGCGGCCGGCCTGTTTTGCTGCACCCTGGGTCTGGTTCTGTCCTTGCTCCGGTACCGGGGTCACCTGGGCTCCCAGAAAAAAGGAGACAGTAAGGGTGTCATGTCCCGGCTCCTGAACAAGAATGGACCTAAACACCAAGGGGGACGGGGGCCACTGAGGGCCAGAAAGGTATGTGCAGCTGTCAGTCCCGAGCGGGCGCTTATTCTGCTTATTGACAAAAATATTATTATATTTATTTTCCTTAATGAATTATCCTTTATTAGCCCCAATTAAGAACATATGCAGGGAAACTCCTGAATTCGAATAACATAATTCATTTAACCTACATTTCCTAAATTAAATTCTATATCACTTTATATCACATATATGTGCGTGTGCATATATATATATATATAAAACATACTTACATACATATACAATATATACAATACATACATATACAATACATACATATACAATATATACAATACATACATATACAATATATACATATACATACATATACAATACATACATATACAATATATACAATACATACATATACAATATATACATATACAATATATACAATACATACATATACAATACATACATATACAATATATACAAACATACATATACAATATATACATATACAATATATACAATACATACATATACAATATATACATATACAATATATACAATACATACATATACATACATATACAATACATACATATACAATATATACATATACAATACAAACTGCATTCATTCATTTATTCTCATTTCCTCTTGTATGATATATACAGAATATATATATATTTGTATTACATACTATGTATATTTCTATAGGTGCTGTTTGCTCACAAATATATATATATAATTATTATTAAGGAAGGGTAGACTCCTAAGCTTTTATCATATGTATTGATTGTGATATATAAATATATATTTATATATCTGATTATCTGAGATATTTATCATTTCCTCCCGGATCCTGCGTAGATTTATAAAGATTTTTTTTATTATTTTTATGACTTTTTTTTGTATTAAGCGCATTATAAAGGATCTCCAGTTTGTTTCCGGCGTTCTGATGTCTCGGCTCGTAGCCGCTCGCACGCGTTACTCCTCCATTTTAGACCCGAGCTCGCATTGCATAATGGCAGATTCCGACTTACATCACACCGCCTTCTAATTATAATGGTTTTTTTGAACATTTATTGTAACGTCGCCCCTTGGCTAGGGCAATAAGGGCTTTAGGCAGCACTTCTACACACCCTGGATCCTTTCTGTGCTTCCTTGTGGTCTTTCTTTGGTTCAGCAGGTATACGTTGACCTGGGGCATATAATGTGCGTTGAGCATGTTGTTCATCGTTTTTGGGACACTGTATCACTGGGCCACTCGCCAGGGCTTACATAAATTGGGAATGTATCGGCTTAGATCATTTCTTTCATTGTGAATCAGCCGCATATCGTCAGTGCGAGGACCACCTGTACCGTGTACCTGGTTCTGGGTAACCGGGGGTTAAAAGTATTTGTTGATGGCATACAAATGTTAGTTTCTTACTACTGTACTACTATACTTTCCATGTAGTTTATAACATATTTTCCTAAATAATGCATATTACGCACATTTTGAAGTAGCATTTGAAGAATGACATTCTGTCCTGTTTTAGTCTAAAGGGGACAACCATCAGCTTGGGTCTGCAACCGAGACCGATGGAGCCACCGGAGCTGTGTCGCCTTGCAGTGACCCCGAAGTTATTATCGTGGGGTCGGGGGTCCTCGGCTCCACTCTTGCAGCAGTGTTATCGAGGGATGGAAGGAAAGTAGCGGTGATCGAAAGGGACCTGAAGGAACCGGATCGTATAGTGGGAGAGCTACTTCAGCCAGGTGGATACCAAGCTTTGAGAGACCTCGGGCTTGGTGGTAAGTAATAAATCCTGTGCGTGTTGTATGCCCCAGGGATGTGGATACAGAGGAATTCTACCTTTAGAAGACCCATATAATTGCATGATTAATCATCTCCATGATACAAATGGTCAACAAAAGCCATCCAGCCAACACTAAACTCTGCATCCCATCATGCTTTGCTAACCATTACCTGGATAACCATGATGGGAAAAACCAACAGAAGATGAGATGTCAACCATCACAAAATAGGCCGTGGCTCTCCTCTTTCATCGGTATTACAGCCACCGGCGTTTTTAGTGTTAAAGTTGATATGCTGAATTATGTTTGGGAGAAAAGATACATTACCAATGAATTTATTTCCAGATGCCGTGGAAGGTCTGGATGCTCATGTGGTGCATGGGTACGTTGTCCATGACATTGAAAGCAAAGCAGAGGTGGAGATCCCATACCCTTCCAACGAAGACAACCAGCCCCAGTGCGGAAGAGCCTTTCATCATGGCCGCTTTATTATGGGTCTCCGGAAAATAGCCATGGCAGAGAGCAAGTAGGTCCAAAAATAATGATGTTTTGGGTTCTTACATAATTCCTACATTGTCGCCTTATTGTTTGACATCATAATGAGGAAAATCCCACCGGGAACCTAAAAAGATTCCACAATCTACAGAAGATAATATCTCGCCCCAGCCGTACAGTGTCTTCTAGAAGATGTTTCAGGCACAATAAACAAGCGACAATCATTTATTCCTTCTTGATTTCAGCACAAGGTACATCGAGGGGACAGTGACACAGCTAATTGAAGAACAAAACACCGTACAAGGTGTACAATACAGAGACAAAGAAACAGGAGATGTTAAGGTAAAGAGACACTTTGTGTGCATCCAGCGAGGGAATGCTGACAATTTAATTCATACGCGCATGCCGACAGTATACTAAATGCAATATCCTGTTACCAAGAAATACAGTACAGCTCTTAAGCACTTTACATAGAAAGTGAGTACGGTAGTCACGTGACAATGTAATTCCGGGCAAGAGGGGAGAAGGACAGCAGGAGGAGAAAAGCAGAGAGAGAGAGAGAGAGAAGCAGCAGGTGAAAAGAGAAGAGAAGGGCAGCTAGGGGGGAGAGACCTGAGCCAGGGGAGACAAGCAGAAGCAGGAAGGATCTGAGCTAGAAGAAAGAAAGACAAGAGGAGCGATGAGCAGCAGGGGAGATCTGAGCAGGAGGGGAGAAAGGCAACACTAGGCAGGTGTCATTTTATTTAGGATTTATTTGGAGGATTTATTTAGTAACATAAAACCAACACAGGGACAGCCTTCTAGTGCCTTCTTTGCATCAGATGACAATTAAATGTTCCTGGCAAAAAATTACACGAATAAAGAATTATTTCTAGAAAAAGCTTGGACAGTAACACAAGTGTTAAATCCAGCAGAGTAGGTGGAACAGCACCTTTAACACAGATGGAATTGTCTGTCTTTTCGTAATTGACTGTTTAATAACAGAAAACAAAAAGATTTCAGGAAGAATTTCATTTCGGAGAAAAAAATACACGCCACTTATATTCGCTTTAAGAATTAAGAACCGGGCTCTACATTCACACGATCTGACCATCGAAACATATCGAAGAGGTCCTTAACTCTTTCCGTGCCTGATAGGTCAGCAGCGCGGAGAAATACAATTGATGACAAAGTGCGTTTATGTTTTTAAATGGCATTTTTAAGGCAATATATTCCCTGGCTAACGCTGATGACTCTTACATCACAGGAGATCCGGGCACCTCTGACGGTTGTCGCTGACGGGCTTTTCTCGAAGTTTAGGAAAGACTTAATTTCCGGCCACGTCACGGTGTCCTCTCATTTCGTGGGATGCATTTTAAAGGTACGAGTTTGTGTATTTTAAAACAATTAATGCGCTTTCCCTGCCATCGCTTATTCCTTCGCACTGGCGCCGTGCATGACTTTTGCCAGTAAACCTCACCCAGTTTTATTCCACCTACAGCTATTTCTGTTAATGATTGCGTTTCGACCTACATATTAAATTGATGATCATTAGCCCCTGTTTGGGATAATTGTTTAATCGTTCACCTAACTCTATGCTAACTATTTACTATATACCGTATTTGCTCGATTATAAGACGACCCCCCCCCCAAATCTGAATATTAATTAAGGAAATGGTGAGGGGAACTCTGGATCTTAGTCTCATAGTCAGACATATTTGAGGTCTGATTATAAGACCCCGATTATAAGACGAGGGGTATATTTCAGAGCATTTGCTCTGAAAAAAAACCTTGTCTTATAATCGAGCAAATACAATACTTTAGATCGGAGAACCATGCTTCTGGATTAATATGCCTTCTGTCTTGTTATCACTCCTTAGAACTCACCACAGTTTAAGGCCAATCACGCCGAGCTGGTTCTGGCCAATCCCAGCCCTGTGCTCATATACCAAATTTCCTCCACCGAGACCCGAGTCCTTGTAGACATCCGAGGGGAAATGCCCAAGAACCTCAAAGAGTACATGCTGGAAAAGATTTGTCCACAACTTCCAGGTGAGAGGAGAACATTGATGGGGAATATAGGGTCGGACGTGAGAAACCGGAGCTTGGAGGCCTCAATGAAAAACCATAGAGATGTACCGTCAGTAATTAGCGCCACTTTTTTCTCCAGACCATTTAAAAGATCCATTCGTCTTTGCCGTCGAAAATGACCGACTAAGGACAATGCCAGCCAGCTTCCTCCCACCCTCACCAGTAAACAAAAAAGGTAATTGTCATCCCTCATAACCGACCAGACGTTATGACAAAATCTGTTATGTACTGTTATGTCTAACTTTTCTCTCCCTTCTCCCTTCTCTGTCACGGAGCAGGAGTTTTACTTTTGGGAGACGCTTACAACATGAGACACCCTCTAACGGGAGGAGGCATGAGTGTGGTGCTGAATGATGTGAAGATATGGAGAGATCTTCTTCAGGACATACCGGACCTGTATGAACACTCAGAGGTTCTCGAGGTGAGACATAGGCAGGATATTTACCACAGAGCTTATGTAGACTTTTAGGTTACTGTAACCCAGGTGCACTAAAGCGAGACTTGGCAAACTCATTAATCTAGAAGCTGCTTGCAGCCCGGGTTGGGTCGGGTCATCGCAACTTGCTGGCATCACGTTTGGAGAGTATATCACTCGAATGGCTCTTGGAGCTTTACTTGGCAGCATCCCGTGTGCCGAGAAGCCCCGGTAACTCGCCTAGCAAAACTAAACCTAGATTAACGATTAACTAGAGTGCCGTTTCTCAATCATCTATCAGAAATGACCTGATGCCAACTCATTCTTTATGGAGTAGACTGCTCAGAAGTGAAAAGTGAGTTGAGAGTCGGGGCTTTTATTCCACCCTGTTAAGTATCATTTGAAAATAGGCTACATGAACCACGCATGCTTTGGAACAAGTTATAGATCTCGTAGCAATAAGAACTCCATTGTAGTGAACGGTCTTGTTACTTTTTCTGCTGGTTTCTTTTGTTTATGGAGCCTATATGTTATTCCATAGGGCTCTTGAAAACCTACACCCTGCTGGTCTTCTCACGACCTGTTGTGATGAGGAACATCTGGGTGTTTGTGTTTTGCATCAAAACCATTTCGATTAAATTGATTTAGATATTCCTTCAAACGGTCTCTGGTCCCTCGTGCTCATTGTGCCATCTGCCACCTTCTGCCAACGGCAATATTAATTATTTAAAGGCAATTAAAAGGATATCTCTGTACTTGACATGTGATCCATGCAAACCATATCGTGTCACTGCGATGGCCTAACCCAACCGGGGCTTGACCTGCATCACAAATCAAGAACAATATATTAAGCATTAAAAAGCTAAAGGTCCATCAGTCCCATTTAAATGATAAATGCATGCTGATTTCCATATGGCATGGAGTTTTTTTTAGCACCTTGATTTTTTTATTGTTTCTTGAGCCGTACACAATGTGTACACAAACTCAGACCCAAAGGCGAATATATATATATGTATATATTTGCCAGGTTGTATACAATGAGCTGGATTTCTAGTAATGAGGACACTGTCTCACGTCGTATTGAAACCTTTTACAGGCCAAGAAGAAATTTTACTGGTCCAGAAAGAAGTCCCACTCCTTTGTGGTCAACGTCCTGGCTCAGGCGCTTTACGAACTGTTTGCCGCTACCGATGGTGAGTAAATCTTTTTAGCGCTGTTTTGACCGCTTGGATCCTTCGAGAATCACATTGTCTCTGAGACGCGGGGGGTGACATGCAAGAAGGGAGTTATCAGCCTTTATACATCATCTGATGCGATGAATGAATATTTATACACGCCATGTGCTGCTTTTAACCGAGCGATTGGGCCATTTATAGAGCGATCTTTTTGTTCACTCATCTACCTTGTGGAGCGACTTTATTTTGCCGCAAAACTGTTTATACATTGGCCCCTTATTGCCTTCTGAGATGTGTATTCTGATATCTATTGATAACTCGTATCCATTGGAAGCTGAGGATGGAGAGAATAATCTGGAAGATGCTAAGCATCTGCTAATGTATATTTACAGATTCCTTATACCAGCTGAGAAGAGCCTGCTTCAACTATTTCAAGCTCGGAGGAGAATGCGTTGCTGGTCCCATAGGCTTATTATCTGTGTAAGTAGAACACTGAATACTGTAAGCCCTAAATAAGGGACTTTTTAATGTTAACAAATCCTCGAGGTTAATTTCATATGGAAACAGAAGCTTTCTTGGCTTTTCATGGCCTCTGGGACAGAACCTGCCAGTCCTCCCATCTGGGTCCCTCAGGAGCAGGGGTGTTCAGACTGACATTTAGGTCGGGGGCGCTCATGTTTGGCCAGTTCAGTAGCCCTGCGAGGTCACTAGAGATGAGGGGGAATGAAACGGTTACCCTGGCCGATAGCTGCTCTGATGTGAACAGACTCTTCAGATAATGTGCGAGTGAATGCTCACTCAGTATATAAAGTGGATAGTAGTTCTCTTGCAAATAAACTCCCAGGTTATTAAACTCCAGGACTCAAGGGCCACAAACAGAAATCAAACCTTCTTGATTGAGCTGCGAGTGCTCATGCTGGGATCTCCAGAAAATCTGGTTCTGGTACTTAAAGGTCTGGAGTCTGACAGCCCAGGTGCTAAACTTTATAGTGCAAAAAAAAAAACCAAAAAAACAATGCATGTTTTTACGTTCATTCATGCGCAGCTTCTAGGACTGCGTTATTTGCAAAGAATGAGCCATCTGTTTCGTTTGCCTGCAGGTTGTCTCCTAGACCCATGAAACTTATCGGCCACTTCTTCGCCGTCGCGTTCTACGCCGTCTATTTCTGTTTCAAGACGGAGCCTTGGTTGACGAAGCCGCGCGCTGTGGTCAGAAGCACCGCTGTCCTGTTCCGGGCCTGCTCCGTCATATTTCCTCTCATATACTCGGAGATGAAATACTTAGTTTACTGAATCTAGATCCGGTCATCTCTGCCGTGGCTGCTACTTCAAGAAACCTTCCGGAGCGCAAACACGCGTCCATCCCACAGGCTCGATGTTCTTGTAGACTAATGGATTATACGATTTACAAGAAGAATGAATGCAAAATATGGCATGATTGGTTAAAAATAGGCCAGGAGCACCAAGAATCTGCAATGTGCTTCAGCCTGCGACGCGGAATCGATCCTGCGCCATTTTTTTTTGGTAGAACATTTGTGTACCAAGAACAAGCAGCGACGCAAACAAAACATTCTATGTCCTCGTAACCTGTATTCTGCCAAAGTAATCGGTTAAGCTCTTGATTATAAACGCCTTCAGAGGGTAACGTGACCTAATCTGCCCCGTCTGCGTGCGGAGAAGAGCGCGGCCCTCTCTCCGACGAGATGCTCTGCGGGGTCGGTCCGTCTGCGGAGGCAGGAACAGCGTAAACTGTACTGTCTACATTTCTCGGTGACATTGGGGAATGAGACTGGGAATTTCAACGTTATTATTACAGTATTGGTCTTGTAGACATTTTCAAAACCTCAGAGGTCTCTTTTCCATTGCCGTATTCGCAGACACACACTGTCCGGCCGTTTTACTTAGAAACGTGGAATTCGACGGCAGATAAGAGGCGCATTTAGTCTCCCCCGTTTAAAACCTGCCCCCCCCCCCCGTCCATAGAACTTTCATGGCGGCTTATGGTCGCTTACAGGATCTGTTCGGATGATGGGAATGGAATCCTCGCCCTTCCAAGGTTGCTGCTTTTTTTTTCTGTATGGTTAAAAAAAAAAAAAAAAGTGTGTTTCTAGATTTTGTTTGAATAAGTGTGACAAGCTGGCCTTCAATGAGTGGTGAAATCCTCTCTCTCGGAGGGGGTCTCTGGGGTGAAATAAACGAACCGGTCGTTCCTGGCACTCGGAATCCATACTGTCTATATAAGCGGTCTGTGGCAGAGTTTGTCCACTGTTGATGATGATGGGAGTTGTTCCCCTATAGCTAAAAGTTGATTACTCCTCGTCAGCGGGGACACAGCGATACTGTCCTGACGTTTCCTTTTCAGTCCCTCACATTCATGCACCCAGACTCCCCAACATTCATTAAAAACAGGAGAAACGTTCCAGTGACCCACGGAAAGGCGGCTGGCTGCGATCCATTTATTATTCCTTAATCGGCAGAATATGGAACGACTCGAGACGCTTAAACTAAACCAGCCCCTAAAACGTAATGTTTTATACGCACCCAGACACCGTGTTTTCCTTATTAACCCATTCGGTGTATCTAATCTGCCTGTTTTTCCAGGCCTTAATCAGTCGTTGGTCTCATCTACTGCAGGAGCAGTATCCCTATCCCATGTATGTTTAAATCCCCTCACTGCCTCACCCTCTACCACTTCTGCTGGGAAACTGTTCCAATCATCTACCACCCCCTCTGTAAAACGAGCAAGCAAGAGCAAAGCTCCGGCGTGTATATCCAGTGCATTTTGCAACATCTAAATAACGACAGCCTAGTGACTCACCCCAGGAGTACAAATACCATCATCCTCAGATCGGAGTTCAAACAGCCAGGTTGGGCAGTTTAACCCTCTAGGTGCCAGAAGCGAGCAACAAAGGGGTCGGCCTCAAAGTTATTCATCTCTCTGCGTTTTCCGGGGATTCGTAGATTTATTCTACCTCTCTGTGAAAACCTCCCGTGCAAATATGGCTGAAATGTAACATAATTTATAGTAATTATTCTGCCTGTCATTTCATTAAATTAGTTTGTTTTTTTTGTGTATTTTACAGGTATAATAATTATAATAGATCACAATGACATTAATAAGGCTTTTAAGGTCTAAATGCAAATATTTTTGTACAGTGAGTGCATCGTTTTTATTTTTTATATATTACAGACAGATGTATATGATTTATCGGAAAAAAAAAATGTTAATTTTAAACATTAAAATGGATTTATGTAACAATCGCTGTGTGGTGTATCTGGCCCCAGCCAGGCACTGAGAATATGAGTAAAAGACGTTGTTTTGAAACTTTAATTACAAAGATTCAGGAGCAATCTTTACCATCAACAGCTTAATTCGGCCCCATCCGGCACATCGGGTCTGCCTCGTTTTCCTGATGTAAAGACTCAGTCGTCTTAGAGTCAGGAGCCATATGCCTGGGAAAGCTGCATTAGCCTCTACCACTTCTGCCAGGGAGCTGTTCCACTTATCTACCACCCTCTTAGTAAAGTAAAAACTTCCTTACGTTACATCTAAGCCTCCGATCCTCTAGTTTTAGATTATGGCCTCTTCTTCTAACTGGAGCGAAGACACCGCCTGCTCCGTGATACAGACTGATGATGAAGCATGATCATTTCATGTGACGTTTCACCGTATGTCACACGGTGGCAGAACAGGCACTTTATAATAATGATGTCAGCTAACAACGAAGCTCAAAAACTCAATTTGTATACATTTATTATAGAAAAGTGCATCGGATAGCTACATGAAACCTGAAAATGGATTCATAAAGTCCTTCATTATTATTTAAACTACAAAACACGAAGTGCGTTCTAAAGTATGCTTCCCGAGATCAGGGAAGGGCATCGGCTTTATTATACAGCAATACCAGACCCAGCCACTGGGGGCGCTGCAACCATCCACAGATAAATCACAGCACTGTCCTGAATTCATCAAAAATGAAACTGGGCACGTGAGCTTCCACGACCTAGAAGGGAACAGAAATCCATCAGCGGGGGACACCCAGACCGCGGGGTCTCCCCATAAAGCACTGCAATGTGATGACCCCCTTCCAGATACTTCATCCGGCACAATACATACCAGCGTTAATATTACATATTCCGATGTATGGGTTACAGTAGATAATGTAAGTGATGAGAACCTGCTACGCTTCCAATGATACAGAGGACAAAAACTGTATCAATGTAAACCTGTTGGGGTATATTCGCTAAGGTGAGAGTCGCAGTTGTCATCTCACCAAGCTTCTGGTCTAGGAATAGCTTGGCTGGCCCTGTATAAAGCATATTTACGGTACATTTGAAGCCACTTGATTGAAGCACACATTGTCCAGGGCCAGCTCAGCCTTCTAGGTGATAAACATGCCAGGGATGGTCCTTTATAATGCATAGAGCATGCGCAGGGGGGGGAGCAAACCACAGCTCTCCAGCCTACTCCCCCTTACTTACCCTTCGGGGCAACTTCGCAAAATGTATATAATCCTCGAGGAACATAAGAGCTCCTACGACATCGGCTGGCATCTCAGGGATCTTCTGGCTGGAAGGACATACAAATTACGCATTAATATATATTTCAGAATGCTCAGATTCGCCACCTCGTTCTGTCTGTCTGTGTAAATAAGGTAAATAGTATAAAATATTGTCACGTAACGTGCCATGGAATGCTGTAAATTTAGAGTTTAGTGTCAAAAGGAACTGTCTCTGTTAGCATTACTAAATTCATGTTAAATTTTTATTACAATTCCTATAGTTTGTGTTTTTTGCTGCCAATTTAATGTTTTCAAGATATTTTAACGTTAATGTCGTAGCCGGGCCAGCATCATCTAATCAACTTCCTGTTCTGAAGTTATCTCTCTTCTCCTGACTCCGCCCTCACAGAGGCTCCCTGAGCCAATCAACAACAATCAGCAACTTAACACTAGAGAGAGAGAGAGAACCTAATGGGAATAATTAATCAGGAAAATACCTTTTCCCGCAGTGTACACATTGTGTGTTTTTTATTTGGATTTGGTATGTGTGACAAATCTGCTTTAACCTTCTTAGTGGCTGCTGTGGTTAAAGAGGAAGAGGCAGCCACGTGCGTTTCAGGACCCATGACGTTCCGTGTCATCCTCTGTGATTTAGCGAATTCCATCACGGACGTCTCTTGCCGTTTACCTTGTACTTTGCTCCATGGTAGAGCGGATGAACTGCCCGATGAGGGCCAGAAACTGCTCTGTGTAACGGGAATGGAACTGCTTGAGTAGGGTGAGGATGCCCAAGACTAAGGGAGGCCAATCGACGGCGTCTGCCGGTTTCCTGCACGTCATCCCTAGCAACCAAACAATACGTTACAACGAGATCTCCAACCCTTTGAAGCTTTAACCAGCCTAGTATAAGGAAAGCCTTAATGAGAGGGGTGTTGGTCATTTGGCCAGCCACGTACTTGTATGCGGTTGCCACTCAAAAGGGATAATTTAACGTAACAGAGCAGCCCTCCCACCAACATGCAGTTCCTTTTAACGGTTTAATGTTCTCATCACTCGTACAACCAGATTAGAGTACCGTACCTAGCTTCTTGTTATACTGCAGCTTCTGCAGCTGAGCAATTAGAAACAGGAAATTGGTGATTGGGAAAAAGGCCAATTGCTTGGTGGTGATGTATATCTGAAAAGAGGAAGCAACAAAGTGATCAGCGCTGATCAGGTAAGACACCCCCCCCCCCCACCTAGAAATCAGTTTAATGACTATTAAAAGTCAACAGTGATTTTACTTAACAGGTCGGGACTCAACATGCAGCTGTGTACAAGACGGTACATTACACTAATAGAGCATTTCAAAGTGCAATGTACTCTACAAACACAAAACTACGCCAATAGAGAAATCCATACATTTTCAGTATGAAAAAGTAAATATATATAATGCCACTATATGTTACAGAATACTAAGGAGAAACCCTTCCCACAGTCACCAGTCGGGGGATCTTACTTTGTTCAGAGGGTTGTGGGTGCCGGCAGCTTCCAGGTACGCCGTGATTTCGTACAGGAGGGTGTTGTCTTCTTTCGGACAGGGCAGAGACGGGTCCTGGTAATGGGCTTGAATATCAGCCAAAATGGCTCTAAGAATGGAAAGAGGAATTTTTTTTTTTTTAATAAAATACCAACAAGTTCTAAAAAAAAATCATGAATACTATGTGATATAATATTTGGGCTCGGTAACCGTCCTAACTGATCAAAATTATAAGATGCCAGTTGACATCTTTACTCCTCCCCTCCCCATTTATATATATATATATATATATATATATAAAAAAAATGGACCCAAACTGACCCAAACATGACTGCGTATTCAAATACTTAATCATACCCCCCCAACTTCTACCCCCAGCGAAAAGAGGTAGAGCTTGGCGTGACAGACAGGCAACATAAGGACTGTCCTGCACAGCTCCCCCTGGTGGTCACTGAATTTACACTGCTTAAAAAAACCCAAAACAGCCACTTCTGAAGATGCTGCAGCTCCCTGAATTGCACTAATTTTGGCAGCTAAAAGTAGTCAAAATAATCATGCTTTCTATGAGTGTGGGGGTCTCCTTTGTCCCACTGGAACTCTTGCACAAGCTGGTGGTGGCCCTGCACAGTGCATTGTTCAATCAGCGAGGAGACATAATCACATAATCTCATCTTTATACAGCTCCATCCAAGCTATTCATGGAGCTGAACTCGCCAAGGTCGGCCCTTCATAATGTCAAATGACATCAGTGAGGTGAAACTGCAACTCTCCTGTCTCTTTAGTGAATGAATTCCTTTCCCTATCCATGATGGTGAATTTCTGTTAAACCGGCAGGCATTGTACTGTCAACAAATATTATAAATAAATAAAATCGAACTAAGGAAGCCTTTTTGACACCGATGGACATGGAACACGTCTGCTTCTTAATCAGGAACCTGAAAGGACGGCCGCTGCGTCCTGCGTGTTATTAAGGGTACCGGTCATGTATGTTTCAGCACACGTCCCATCTCAATAAAGAACGGGTTCTCTTACTCATTGAAGTTCTCCAGCGCGGCCGCCAGGTGTTTGGAGTCGAATTTACAGGAGTAGTTTAACTCGTTGGCAATCTGACGCCTCAATATCTGCATCTGACCCACCTGGGGGAGAAAGAGAGAGGGAGAGAGAGAGAGGGGGAGAGGGGAGAGGGAGAGGGAGAGAGAGAGAGAGAGAGGGAGAGAAGAGAGGGAGAGAGAGAGAGAGAGAGAGGGGAGAGAGAGGAGAGGGGGAGAGAGAGAGGAGGGAGAGAGAGAGAGAGAGGGGGAGAGAGAGAGGGAGAGAGAGGACTTCATTAGAAGAAGACCAGAACGTGAAACCATACAAATCCAACAGGAATAAATACTATACAGATTATGGGACACATGGGCAGAGGTGCTGTATCTCCCCCAGCCAACCCCCACTCTGCAGTGCTGTCATCACTGATTAGGGATATGACATCATATCCCGTCGCTCCGCCTCCACCGTCCTCCATTGCGGAGCTGCTGCCCCGATGGACCCACCAACACAGGGCTAAACCCACCACTGACAGGACC
Organism: Spea multiplicata; assembly: GCA_009364415.1. NCBI lineage: Eukaryota > Metazoa > Chordata > Amphibia > Anura > Pelobatidae > Spea > Spea multiplicata. The sequence continues at coordinate 39,710 of VKOC01020250.1, read as the reverse complement.
CGGCCGACGTACTCCCTGACATCACTACGCATCATGAAGGTTTAAACCGAGGACGCTTCCTCTACCAGAGGTGGTGAGCGGACCCTGTATAATGCATAGTTAAAAAGGCAAGAGGAAACGTTCAACTCTCTACAACACGACTAATACATCTCATACATTTCACGTATAGAGCGCCAGAAGACGCCTTAGCGCTGTTACAACAGGGAAGGGTGAAAATATTAATAGTTTTACCATTTATTGGGTTTTATTTCGGCCTTACCCACCCGTACCTACCTTCATAATGGTCTCAAGATACACAGGCCAGATTTTCTGTGTTTTTGTAACTGCAGAAGAGTAGATTTTGGCAGAATTTGCTGCAAGAAACAAAGTAACTTTTAAAAAAAATCATAAAAACACTTTCACAATATAAAAAAAACCTATCTGCTCCCAAAAACAACTATTAACAAAAGGGCAGCGAGACAGACCCGATATGAATGGAGACGCGACTCACGCTACCCAAAAGTTATAATAATTTACGTAAACCGCCCGAGTCATGAAATAATAATAATGATAATAATGTAATAATAATAATTTTTTGGTAAAAGGAAGACTTACCCACGATGCCTTTCAGCGGGGTGGCCACTTTCTGTAAGGCTCTTAGTGATTCCTGGGCTGTTTTGTCCTTCAGGATCAGCCTCTGATACAGTCTGAGAAAGCTCTGAGCAGACAAATAATAATAATAATAATAATAATAATAATAATAAGACGTTCTTTCAGATATCTAATCAGGTTAAAGTATGAAAAATGTTATAAAAACACATATTTAGCAAAAACGTACGCGGTTAATAAAAAGGCAGATTTTTTTATGGGGACATGCTGGGCAGAGATAAGATGGGGGGGGTGCTGTGCACAGAGAGGATGGGGCTCCCCTGGGGGGGGGACGCTGTGCACAGAGAGGATGGGGCTCCTGGGGGGGAAACACGCTGTGCACAGAGAGGATGGGGCCCCTGGGGGGGGACGCTGTGCACAAGAGGATGGGGCTCCCCTGGGGGGGGGAGACGCGTGCAGAGAGGAGGGGGGCTTCCCCTGGGGGGGGCACGCTGTGCACAGAGAGGATGGGGCTCCTGGGGGGGAAACACGCTGTGCACAGAGAGGATGGGGGGCTCCCCTTGTGGGGGGGGCACGCTGTACACAGAGGGGATGGGGGGCTCCATGGGGTGGGACAACACGCTGTACACAGAGAGGATGGGGCTCCATCCCCTGGGGGGGGCACACGCTGTGCACAGAGAGGATGGGGCTCCCCCTAGGGGACATTTTGTGTAGTGAAAAGGCCGAGGTCCTCCTGGCGGATTTTACCTGTAGTTCTTTGACAATCATAAAGCAGAGCAGTCTGTCCAAGCCGTTCAGTCCAAAAGTCCCCAGCGAGTCCTGGATCTCGGAGAAAAGGTGGTTGTTGGTGACCTCTTGGTGAGTCTTCATGTCGTACCAGGTGTTCATCTGGTCTATGTAACAGGTCACCCTGGAGAACACAAACAGCCGCTCAGCACCGTAAGACTGAATGGATAACACAGCCGACCTTAAAGCTCTCTGATTGTTTTATCGATCTTTCCAGAATTTGCCCCCATTTATCAGATAATAATATTTGCTATAATTCACATTTAGAATAAAATAAATCCCCAGACCATGTTTCCAATCTGCTGCACCGTATTCAGCTGGTTACATGACATTTGTTTATATAGCGCCCGCAGATTCCGTAGCGCTGTGATTACAGGAAATCTTTACAAATGTCCAAAAACATTTGAAGAAAAATCTCTGATTTGTACAAGTGAGAAGAATAAGGTTATACTCAATGTCTTCACCTAGGAGTCCGGCTTTAAATACACCGTCCCCCCCTAGAGAAGAGGACAAAAATAAAGTTTAAATTTAATTCAAAACTACCCAGAGATTTTACTTTTAATTGTTTTGGAGCAGAGATTGTGGCAGCCTGTGGCAGAACCAGTATTCTCTAATTAAACTTACTTAATTAAACTTAATTCCCCTCCACCCCACTCTTACAAAGCCTGCCAATCAAAAACAAGCAGCAACTGAAAGATAACTTAATGGGGACGGAGTAAGAATTTTATAGCTACTCCCGACAATGCACATTACATTACATTATATATATTTTGATTAATTCCTCTTAATCACACAAACACAGCAGAGAAACATTTAAGAAGCCTTTTTTGAAGCAGGTTCTATGGCAACAACCTATCAGCGCCTGCTATTGTGTCATATGACAATTAAGTGTCCCCAGTACAAAATAAATAATCAGGGTTCATTTTACATGATTATTTATGGGACATGTTTTGGCATCTGACAGCGCTAGGAACGGAGTTCCCGATCCTCAGTGTAGGTGGAACGGCATCTTTAACGCCAAAGCATCATTAAGCTACCGTCGGGCTCTCCCCTACTCACTTGGGATCAGTAATTCTTAGTATTTCTCGGCACAGCCGCCCGATAAACGTCACGGATTCATCCACGGGAGGGAATTTGGGGATGGGGATGTGAGTTGTCTGATACATGCTTTGCCAATCTTGGATCTAATGGAGGTAAAAGAAACTCTGTTAGGATAAAAGCCAACGGTCTCTCTAGTTTGAGTTTCTCAAACCTGATGCCCTGTAACCTGGATACTGCATTGAAGGTCGTATCTAGGAGGAAACTGGGTATAAGACATCAGGTCAGGAGCACAACCTATTTATATCTTTTAATTATATGTTTAAATAATCTTTTCCAGAAACCTTACCCATCTCCTTCTTATATAATGAAACAACCAACACCTACATAGGTTACATCATAGGCTTACATCATAGGCGCCATTGCGTTAATGGACCACAGAACACAGAAATGTAAAAACTATGGCATGAAGAAATACCAGACGTGACTAGAAGTGAACTAAAAGGGCTTTCGTTGCCACATTTTACTCAGCAGAAACTTCAGCCCAGCATTCTATATATTTATTTCCGGAACTCGACCCAAAGAACTGCCCCGGCTCTATCTTGCAGCATGTGACGTGCGGTTATATTTCCTCCCCACTTGGAGCCACAGACCTTTGTCCTCAGAAAGTTGTTGCATTCCTGCTCCACGTTGTAGTTGATGATGCGAGAAACCTCCTCCTGCCAGATCTTCAAGCCGTAAATGCTGACGTAGTCCTGGATGTACTCGAACGAACGATGGAAGCCGTCCATGGTGGCCGCCATTTCCTTCAGCTTGGGGAGCAGTTCGCTCGGCTACAAGGGATGCAAGCAAGGAAAAAGTTACTTAGCAAGCAGGTCCTACTCATCAGAACATATTATTATTATTATTATTAATAAGTACCCCGATGCTGCATGCTTTAATTAGCTCTAGGGATTTCATTCTCTCGCTCTATAAATATGACCTTATAGCCAACCTATTTCACAAACCTGCTTTACAACAGCAGCAGTATATGACCTGGTTATTACTACACTTGGCGAACAGATTAAATAGATCCTTACTGGGACGTCACGTGGTCACGGCCAACACAAACATAAATAAAGCTGTATGTTGACTCTCACTCCATGTACTTTATGTTCCTGAAACAGATCCCACGGAGAAGGGCCAGCCAAATAAAGTATCCAGGACAAACCTTTATGGGATAAATAAAACTGGTAACTATAGGAAGAAACTGATTATATCCGTACCTTGGCTTTGGGGTTAAATATCAAGCCCCTGTGTAGTGCTAAGGCCACCCTTTTAACAAGCTCCTTCCTTATACCGTCTTCTAGAAGCTGTTTTGGGTCCACCTGAGAAGAAAAAAAAAAAGAGAAGCAAGTGATGACCCGCAGATGCCAACATAAGATGACTTGTGTAAGGAGATTCTCCCAAGGCCACATTAAGAGTTCGTATCTAATATTCCTATTTAATAAGATATTTAATGACTAATACCGGTACTTGAAAGTTTTTGCGAAGGGTCGACCAGTCCTGTATACAGCTCCATTCACCGGGGTGAACCTTTTCTTTTTTCATCAGGCTTACCTTGATTATACCAACCAGGGTGGTTTTCATCATCAAAATACCTTCGGTAAAAATGGATATGGCGTTGGTCAGTCTGGCAACCTGAAAGAATAAGTGCAGGCCGCCGGGTTAGCGCGGTAAGAATCCATCCAATTCTTTTTTTTAAGCGAACCGGGAGTCTCCTGATCTCCGTAGCATTCTAAGCGTAAATATATCATTCCATGACCACATGTTCCCACCGTCTGCATTGTCCAGAGCTAACTTTCCAGCCATTGGTATCCTTAATTGAATTTATCCCTTTTGTTTGGCAACCATAGAAAAATGATGTAAAAATGCATAAGCTTTTGGGACCTTGGAGGCGCACGGACCAGAGAGCCCTCCACACCTGCTCCTTGGCTACTAAAAACCACCAGTGGGTGTCAGCAGGGACTGTCTGAGGGGTGGAAGGGCTTCCAGTACTAGGAGGCCATATAGTGTCTCCTCGCACCTTGTCTTACAGCAGCCATGCATATTATCCATGCGGCGTGTGCCCGCCTCACCTCGTATCGCGCCCCGAGCTGGGCGTACTCTCTCAGTTTATCTTTGTCCAGACGTGTTGGCACTTCGATAATGTCATGAGTTTGCAGCTTAATGATCTTGGCGAGAGAGGTGAACATGCTTTCTGGGATGATCTGCAAAACCTATGACACAGAAAAGCTATGGATTACCAGACCTTCAGAAAATGAAGTCCTCTATGCACTAAATCTCAGCCACGGGTATAGAATATTCCATATAAAATGGTATAAAAGCTGTAGTTCCACCTACATTGCTTAATTTAACTAAATACATCATTCCTTGTACTCTTGAATGCCTTAAAACCTCCCCAAAAATAATTATTCATATATTATGAGTGCTTAGTACTTATACACAAGCGCTTTGATATGCATTTTACATAAAAACCTCTCACCCTCGGAAAACTGTGCAGCTGCAGAGCAACTCTCCCGCTGCCAATGGTGCAGATGCACACAATCTCTGCAGAAAGCATCCCGCTTACATCGATGGAAACGCCAAAAAGCAGGGCCACGGAACGCGATTCTTACCTTTCTGACATAGGAAACCAGTTCTCCGGAGTAATACTGGGATACGCTGAGTAGGTCCGGACTGTTTGCCTGGTTTATCCGGAGTAAAGGCAAGTCGAGGGCAGATGCCAACTTAAACACAAAAAACATACAAATCCATAAACCGAGCTTTAAAACCCTTAACATCATTGTCTTTTCATGTAAAAATGATCAAAAACAGCAATTTAATTTCTTGTGCAATAGAAGAAATACACAGAAATCTGGCTATTAAAAAAAAAAAAATAAATAAATAATATAAACAGTGCTTTTAGCAGTGCATTGGAAGCTACCCAAAGAATCAGATCCAAATACAATGGCATATAATACACCGTAAGAACGCAGGGGAATTAAAACCGCATTTGCTCGATATCGTTAAATACATACTTTGGAAGATTTGTGGGTTTTTGCTTCCTTGATAGCACAATGTGTACTTTGCCGCACTCCAGTTAATTTTAATTACATTCTGGTTCTTTTCAGATTCTTCCACTGTTGCGCTCATAGTTCACTCGCTCACCTTCAGGAATGTAGCTCTCAGCTTGGTGACCATGGACGGGTTGGCCCGAATGCTCTCCTGCATTATGGATGTGAAGCTAAAAGCCGAAACACATATCCAACATTTGTTCAAGTAAAACACCAGACAGCCTTACAATTTACTTTTCTATAACGGGCCGTTTCCTGTTCTGTACTTTGCTGAACGGAGGTGAGAAGCGTAAAAAAAAGAAACGTTCACTTGCTGAAGTGTTATTGAAATTTATAGGGAAATGTTATTTCCTCTATTTTTAAGCTCCCTATTTACCACAATTAAACTGAATATATATATATATAATTTATTATACTGCTCCTGGAAAACGAGAAGTTAACCTACTGAACCTGAAGTCTGACGGATAATTATACAGCCCACTAACGGACTAATGCTAGTTCTGCTGCAAACCTGAAGTTTCCGAACCACATCGGAGTGGGCAAGGTGGGCAGGGTGAAGAATGCATGATGACATATCCTAAAAGGTGCCTGTTCTAACCTGTCAATCAGCTGCCAGGCGTAAGAGAGGTCACCCACGATCTGCATGGTGATCAGGACCTCCTCCTTGATGTTGATTGTCCGGATCATCTGATGAAGGAACCTGCGAGTGTCTGCCAGGAATTGACACACCTGAAGATTGGACTCCAGCTGGTGGAACTCCTGGACCTAAACAGAGAATAGAAAAAAGAAAACAAAACCGGTTAACACTGATCTGGAACTTTCTTATATATACAAGTTTATCTAAAAGCAAACATTTACATTATTTATACACATATATGTGATTATCAAATATAATAAGAAGAATAACCAACGTGTTGCTTGGAAAGAGAAATAGGTTTCCAGCTAACTGGCTACAAAAATAGTATATAAAAAACAGTACAAACAAAAAAAAAAAGAAAAAAGCACAGAAGAGAGTAATTCAGGGTATAAAATCCTCAGTTTGGTAATACTACCTCTTCAAGAGCCTGAATGAGCTGAACTGTTTTTCTTCCTGCAGCGGTGGAGTCGTCATAGTTTAAGGACAGTATTTGTTTGGAAATCTCCCTGAACCAGGCTTGCAAATTTTCTAAGGATGGAAAAAGAGAAAGATTCACCGGCAGAACATCACATTCGTATATTTCAAGAGTAGCCATCTGGATATATTGGAGAGTTGCACATAGAAGAGACTGTTTGATAACGATAAGACTCTTCATGGTTCTTCTACAACGTCCCTTCTTATAGCAGACAGGAATATAGACTACCCTTTTTATTATATATTATGTAAAATATTATTTGCTAGCTTTTGTATGCTCTACAGTATGAGTTTTGGTTGCAGATGTAGTGTCCGCTCCTCACATCGCCCTACAGACAGACTCCATAACATAATGTGTAGTGTCCGCTCCTCACATCGCCCTACAGACGGACTCCATAACATAATGTGAGGAGCGGACACTACACATCGCCCTACAGACGGACTCCATAACATAATGTGTTCTTGTTTCCAGAAGAGGAACATTGTACCATTCTTCTCCACCCTGGTGAGAGGTTTCACTCCAGAGAAGACATCCGCAAGTTCGGTCATTCGCTCAGACCCTTCTTTCTTGTAGTTCTCCCACTTGCTTTGCTTTTCCGACAGCATTTGTTTAAACATCTGAAAAGAAGAAGTAAAACCGATAGATTAGGCGGAGAGATCCGCCTTAGATCCCACATTGCACTATATACCAAAATGCAGAGCTTTATATACAAACAGCACATAAACCATAATGCTCCACGTAATAAAACAAAAATCTGTAATATTTATTTCTATTCAGCTGAACAATATTCTAACTACCACACTGTACTTCCAGCTATCAAAATGAACATTTCTTGAACACCATGGGGATAAACTTTTTTTTACATTTTTTTGCTGTTCTGGCAAATTCAATTAATATTTTGAATTATGGAACCCGAATAATAAAAATATTCCTACCTCCTTCAGAATGAACTCAAACTGAGCTGTGTCCAGCAGCAATTGGAACAGGATTTTGACGTTATACTTGGAATCGGTCAGGACCTGGTCTTTCACTTGTCGAAGGCGTTTATTATTAAGATCATAGACTAAGAGAAACAGAAGTAAATGATTATCAAAGGCTTTAGTTGTCGGATCTACATGCAAAAAGGAAAAAAACAAAGTATAGCAATTTTATATATGTTAAAGTGACACTACTGTGTCCCATGGTCCCCGTACACAAACCATACATATGAAAAAATGTTACAAATATATATATATATATATATATATATTTACCTTAAGGAGAAGCTGCAGTGCGTCCCAACATTTCATGTCACTGATTGGCTGCTTGGAGCCAATCGGTGGAAGGACACAAGGGTCTCTGTGGACCCCCCTCTATGCATTTGTAAGGGGATCATGTAAATTTAAAGGGACTTCTCTGCTTTAATATGCATTAAAGTTCCTTTAAATTAAAAAGGACTGACATATTAAGTAGCCAGGGAAGAGAAACATTTTAAAACACACCTGGTCAGGAAACACCTATCTAAGGCATCAATATTGTGGATTCCAACAAACTATATGGCCATAAATTGGAAAAGTATTTAAAAATGCAGATTATGCCAGATCATCCAAGGAAAGCTGGAAGCACCTGAATCCGCAGTGTGCAGCATGAGCCACCGGATGGCGACGTTGCAGTCGCGGAGGCAGTTTAACAGTTTGGGAATGTTGTCCAGAACAAATTCCTCCCGCAGAAAGCCCTCCTTAAGGAACTGCTGGACTTGGGGATGCAGGCGTTCAATGATTTGCGCATATCTGCCTGCCTGCAAAGAAATAAAACACAGAAGTACGGCAAACACAAGAGACTATCCTGCCTTCTGACGCACTCTTCAAGACGCAAAGATCTGATTTCTTGTTCGGTCCCTGAAGACATCAGGAAAAGAGGAAAGTGTCAGTGGCTGTACCTGTTCCTTGATGTTCGGTAGATCCAGTGTATAATTTAGGGCGGTTTTTGCAGCTTTGTATGGTTCCCAAGCCTCCATCAGATTGACTGTGATACCCATGTAAATACTAATAACCTAGAAGACAGAATAATGACATTACTTGGGTGAACTCTTTACAATGCAGACCACATGGAAAAGGTATTGTGATGCCCCCCTCTGCCACTGTCCTGGGGCATCAATGAGCTGCTACTCGCGCAAAAAAAAAATAAAAAAAAATTCGGATACAGTACAAAAACTATAAAACATACATTGACCTCAAAATACGCCAGGGCATCAAGTTTCCATGCGGAACGGCCATAGGTCAGTGGTAGGGACCAAAAAGTTTAAAAAAGTTTCATGAACACAAAACAAGTGTTTGTAGAAAATCAAGTGGATCAGATGAGCCCTTTTGTTCTTGTGTACTGGGCTCTGGGTGAATATAGGGAGGGAAAAGGTTTTACTGATTAAAGTTTAGTGCTCTTCACCCACAGAATGCATGAGAAGTCCCCAGCACTAGAGCCGCGTGACTCAATATCCCTCTCCCTCTGGAATCGTGTAATCATAGAGGATCTCCGCTTTCATGGAATTGTATAGTTTTGTCTTGTATGATGTGAGGTTAATACTATATTTATTTTAACACTCAAAATACACCTCCTAAAAGCCTACAAAATAATAGTTTAAGATGGGTATGGAGACTACACGAGGATGATGCCTATGGACTCACCCAGTTATCAGGGAAATATTTATCCACAATCTCCCTCATCTTGGCTTGATGTGTGTGGAGTGTTGCCGGCTGGAAGTAAAGGATCACGTATAGGATGGCTGCTTGTGTGGCGAGAGCGGTGCTTCGGTGCTCTGGTAAGGGATAGGCAGACACCTATACATAAAAAAGAAAGACCATGCGTTATGGGAACACTGTGATAAGGACCAAATACTGGTGTCATGTGAGATTAGACTGTATCACACGGAAATGCGCACTGACTGAGGACTGACTGTTTTTATTGTCGAAATTGTGTTGCTGTGTTGACAGGTAAGAATAGTCAGGATAGTCGGAATTCTCCTTAAAATGTAAGTAAAATACGGAGTAATAGGAGCCCAGCTCCAATCAGTAGGGACTCATCAGCTAAACCCAGCCAGCCGCTTCTGTATCTGCGCCTCACGACCCAGTAGCTAGAACTCGTTGCATTTGCAATGCTAGTTTGTCCAAAGAAAGAAGCGAGAAAAAGTGGATCCGGCGGATAATGGTAGGTTTGTGAAAGTAATATCACCTGATTGTAGATGTCATCTGACCTCAGCCTGCCAATCACCATGCTGATGAAGGTTTCGCTGATGGGTACCCGGCTGAAGTAGCTCTCGGGGTAGTTGGGAGGCCTTTTAGACCCAGGTTGGCTTGAATAACCTGTGCTGCGCAACAGCTTGCAGATGTCATCCATATTGGAGTCTGCAGAGGATCTCGCCCCACTGAAAACAAGAAACAACGCATTTAAATACCTTTTAGAGGAAAAACATTCACACAGCATTTAAACTTTAAAGACTTCAGGGTCTTGTTGCGCTCTTTACTGGGGGGGCTACCTGGCTACCGGCAGCCTCCTCACGAACCAGACATGTGGGTCCCCCCACTGCCACAGGTGCTCATGCCCGAATGAACGGGAAGCCTAGCTTTAACGCTAATGGATGACGCTAAATGAACTCAAGAAGCACATCAATCAGGTGCTTGGTTATACCGATGCCCCAGTGGAAGCTTTGCACGCCACCGTTCTCCTGAGTTCCTTCCCCACTCCATTTGTGGACCCTACTCTGAGCTTTGGATGGTCCCTGGATTACGTCTCCTCCGCGGGGGGCTATAACGTGACCCACTGACATGCAGGAACGTCTTACCTGTATCGGTAGTATGAGACCAGCATTCTCTCTCGCACCTCTCCTTCGATCTTCTGATCAATCACCAAGAGCATCACGCCATACAGATACAAGGCTTCGCACTGGTTAAAGAGACGTAAAGAGCTCAAACATTTATATATAGATCAGCGGGAAAGAAAACACAAAGTATGACGCTGGTTCAAACAAGGCTGCCACTTTGTGCCCCATTCTCCCAACATGAATACTTTCAAAGAGATAAAAGTGATATTTGTACTTGATCTGAAATTTCTCATAGCCCTTAAGATATGTTTTTTGAAAGACAAAGTGATGCCAAAATTTTGAACGGTAATGTCTTAAAAATATGTTTTAAATCAGAAAACCAAGGTATTTCTTAACACCGAACCATTTATACCGCGTGTGCTCATATTGAATTTCACTCTAGACTTTATTCATGTGGGATTTATATAATTTTGGCAATCACTGCTGTGTTATTTAATAAAACTATATATATTTGTACTCAGGAAACACAAGGCAGGACAGTTCGATGTAGAATTATTCACGGTCGCGGTAATACTCACCAAAAGCTGCTTCCCGTCCTCATTAAGGAGAACAGTTTCCAGGGTTTGTTGGATATAAATTCCTTCATTAAGGTCTTCAAGATACCTAAAAAATGCACACAAGAACATTCATGTAAGAAGGGGAAATACCCCCCCCCCCCAAAGATCTGTTTGATGCCTCCCTACACTAACACTTTACTTCTTAAAGACTATGAGCCGGTCCGTTATTACCCCTTCCCAGAAAGCCGTAGCAGATGTTAAAGAACAAAATAATCCTTGGACATCTTGTGTCGACAGAGAATAAAAAAATATATTGATTAATCCACTTTGCAATGGATTCCAAGATACTTTATGAGGATACAGAACGAGGCTACAATAAAAAATTCCTGTATTCATTAAACCCATCTTTATTCGACTAACTAACGAGCAGAATAGGACGGAAAGGTGGCAGAAAACTTCACTCAATTTAACTTTCACTTCATCGGCAGTCACTTGAGAACTTAATCTTCGTATTCACGATCTGGCAAGGAAGCCCTAAAGAAAATATTCTTTTGTGAGGTTTTAATACACTACCATTTAAAAGTTTGGGGTCACTCAGCTGTTTCCATGGAAAACAAAGAAATCAGCAAACACAATGTGCCATTGGAACACAGGCGTGATGGGAGCGATAAAGGAGTGAATGGAGCGATAAAGGAGTGATGGGAGCGATAAAGGAGTGAAGGGAGCGATAAAGGAGGAAGGGAGCGATAAAGGAGTGATAGGGAGCGATAAAGGGCCATTGGAACACAGGAGAGGAGATAAAGGCCATTGGAACACAGGAGAGGGAGTGATAAAGCCAGGAACACAGAGAGAGAGTGATAAGCGGCCATTGGAACTAAAAGGAGTGATGGAGTTGATTAAAGGCCATTGGAACACAGGAGTTGATGGGAGTGATAAAGGGCCATTGGAACACAGGAGTGATGGAGGAAAGGGCCATTGGAACACAGTAGTGGGTGGGAGTGATAAAGGGCCGTTGGAACACAGAGTGATGGGAGTGAAAAGGCCATTGGAACACAGGCAGTGCATGGACCCCGTGAATTAAAAAAGCGGCCATTCTGGAACACTCAGGAGGATGCGGAGTGAAAGGCCGACACACAGGAGTGATGGGAGTTGATAAAGGCGCATTGGAACACAGGAGTGATGGGGAGGGATAAAGGGCCATGGAACACAGGATGATGGCGAGTGATAAAGGCCATTGGCACACAGGAGTGATGGGAGTGATAAAGGGTCTCTGTACGCTTATGAAGAGATTCCATTAAAAATCAGCCGTTTCCAGCTACAATAGCCCTTTAAAGCATTAACCCGTCTGCGCTGGATTTCTGATCTATTTCATGTAATTATAATTGACAAAACATACCCAAAACTCACCCCACCCAAAGACTGATTTCATGACACTCGTGTACCTGTTTAGATCTACAATATATTTATGGACGCTTTCGAAAGCCAGATAAAATCTTGTTAATATCTCGATGTTGTTTTCTCGGAATTCCTCATCCAGATCCTGGAGTTCAGGTTTGGCTTCCAAGCGCCCCTCGCAGTTCTCCGGCCCCTGATTAGGAAAGTAAATGAAAGTAAAAGGAAGTTACTGAGGTTTCTAAAGCTACAAGGAAAGAAACAGAATTATGGTAAGAAAACAGGTTTCCCAAAACCAAATCCACATTCTCTGGAAAAAGTCACCGATTGCAGGTAAAACCTGTGTCACTACAGATAACATTCATTGGTGCTGCTCCAATAAACCTAAGCAGACCCATCATTGTATTCTTTCTCTGAACGTTTCATTAGCACAGAAAGCTCTTCATGCTTTTGCGTCACGTGACAAGTTGGGTAAAATTTCACTTGAATGAAGAATCATTTCTCTGAAGGGTTTGTGCTTCTATTGGTATTAGAAATTACCGTATTTGCTCGATTATAAGACAAGGTTTTTTTCAGAGCAAATGCTCTGAACTAGGTCTGACTATGAGACTAAGATCCAGATCCCTGCAACGCTGCAGGGGACCTGGATCCTCCTGTCTTCCCCCCCCCGCCAACTTACTGGTGCCTCTGACTCCCCGGGCAGCTGGTAGACGTCTATGAGATTCGCATAGACAACTTACGCTGCAGTCGGGGGTTGTCTGCGTCCGTCGCGCAGAGACCTTCCCCGGCTGTCAGAGATCAGAGTTCCCCCTCACCGGAGAAGTCTGCACAACGCCACTCTGCCTCCTGAAATGCCTTATACCTCCCTATATGCCACTCTGCCTCCTGAAATGCCTTATACCTCCCTATATGCCACTCTGCCCATCTTTTGTGTGTGCAAAAAAAAAACAAAAAACGTTACTTCTTCTGAACAAGAAATTTGCAATTTGGGACGTCAAAGCATGATTATTTTATTATTAATTTATTTTTTACAACAGGACGGAATAAAGCAGATGGATTCGCAGGGAAAGAAGTATTTCTGTACCTCCTTTTCTCTGCAAATCCGGAGCACCTCTGCTTCCATCTATATATTTTGGTGGGGTCCCTCCTAGTTTTTGGACATTTGTATGAAGTAATGAAATTGGCAAATTTGAACGAACAAATGAATCTACTACATAACGCCTGACGCATCGTATAGTCAGAAAATACCGCGGAAAACTGAAAAACTTTCCCAAATAACCACTAGGAAACGCACACAGGCCTTCTAATGCTGAAGTCTTATGATGTCAATGTTAATTAAAACAAGAGCATAACACGAAAAGAACCTCACCTTGAAGTAACTGAAATCAAATATAATTTCTCCATATTTCTGCTGATCTGCTTTGTCTTTTAGTCTGAAGACACCAGGTACAAATTCTGAAAGCCTCAACAGTTCTGCGATGATGGCATTACCCCGGGAAACAATCCGCAGAACCGCCTGCCCGCAGTGATTATTCTCCGCTAGGAAATCGACCATTTTATTTTAGCTCCGGAACTATGACGGCGATGAATACTGGAGAGGGTATCCCTTCTTCCGAGCCTGAATGAACGAGACAGGATATAGACAATCATTATAGATTGTAAGCTTGTGAGCCGAGCCTCTCCACCTAATGTATCGCTTTGTCTTAGTCTGTCAATTCTTATCATCTAGTAAAAGATAATCAATGATACATGGAAGGGCCTCTCAGAGTCTGTAGGCTGTGCTAATACATAAAGGGCCAGTAGCTTATTCAATAATGTATCAGTTACCAAACCAACCTTCATGAAGAGTCTCTCCAAACCAGCGAGAACGGATTGTTTTGTAAACCATGCATTATTTATTATTTATATAGCGCCATCAGTTCCCGCAGTGCTTCTCACAGTCCCTACATTCAGGGGGTCTGACAGAATAAGAAGGGACAGGCTCAGACGACCCGATACATTAGATAAAGGGGCTTGGCTCACAAGCTTACAGTCTAGCGAATACACAGCAGCGATCACTGTAATGCATCTCTGCACCGTGCACCATGCATTTCTAATATGCAGCTATTATTAACAAGGAAAGAAATATAAAAGCTTTAGGCCTGATTATAATAGGGAGATGTAGCGATGAATGGGGTCTTTAGCAATGATGTCTGCCTCTCATGATGCAGGCGGTTATCGGGCGGGCTTAACAGGACAGACATCGCGCCCCAAAAAGATGAGGTATCAAAGGGTAACCCTAACTCATTAAATGGTTCCCAACACCGGATGTGACTGTGTGGAGAGAGAGAGGTGGTGGCGGGGGGGGGGTGCGTTAATACATAAGTATATATATAAAAGTAGTGTATTTACAGAACAAAAAGCTGGCGTCACCCGGTGTTTCCGTGATCACGGCGCATACCCTCCACAACACGGCCTCGGTGCACAGGAGGAAGCTGCAGGAGACACTGGCGCATTCACAGTGCCTGACATCCCAGTCACATGACCCGCCAGCCCTCACATCATGTGACGCTGCGGCGCTCGCGGATGACGTTCAGCAGAGCGCCCGCTGTCATGGTAACCAGCTGACTGGGGGGCGCGGTTTATTTAGAAGGAAGCGCGGCAGCCTAAGTTTGCCAAGGTATATCAGGTGCGTAGTTTGTGGTGATGTCCCGCTAGTACTCGGCGCTCTGTAATTCTTATGACATTGGAATTTTATTTTGTTTGGTAGCTTTTATGCCCACTACAGCTCTCATTATACTCAGCCAGACTCTGCGGGCGGGACTTTCATCGTTTAGTATGTTGTTACATGCCTTTGGTCATACGCGATATATATATATATATATATATATATATTATATATTATATATATATATATATAATGTCACTAATAACCCTGAAGAAGGGACCCCGGTATGGAAGCTGTCGTGTGTCTGTAAGCTTATATAGATATTACCTCTTCCTGATTTGCTCTGAATATGGGGAGACAGTTTAATGTTGTCGTACTTGGGGTAAGTTCTCGGTATGCCGCATAAGAAGCATTCCTGTTAATGTATATGGAAGTACTTTGTAAATACTTTACATTAATTTTCCTTAAAAACCAAAAACATGCCTCCTTCCGTGGGCTGATGTTTCAAAACCAGACCCCGTTAGACCCCCGCGGTAAGTATGTTATCTACCGGGAGATGTTTGGCTCCTGGGTGGGTGACGGGTGGCTGCGTATGGGGACTGCGGGATATGACGTCTTTTTATCCAAATCGGGAAATAATAAAATTGGGCCCAAGAGACGTTTAAGCCTGGATTCAACAGCCATAGCGTTTATACAGCCGTCCAAGTCTCTTCTGCATGGAGCCTGCCTGGACTTGCTGTAAGTGTGTTGTGTGTTTGATGAAGAAATGATGACTCCTAAAACAGATGTTTTACTGTAGAAAGCTGTGGCTGTACCCGCTGGACCTGGCCCCCCGACCCGTCACACTGCGAGTACTCTGTCTTGCCGTCGCCATGCTGTGTATCGGTTGGCTGATGTGAAGCACACTGGGGGCCGTGGTAAACCATGCGTGGCGAGCAATTGTTTTATTTTTGAAAACTTTTTTATTTTATTTTATATAGGTTTACATAATATAATAATAAAACCCCTTGTGGAGTTTGGGGGGGGGTCTCAAAGTATTCTATGAGTTTTAATCGTCAGCTTGTCATCCTATTAAAGCCATCTGTGTAACGTTACTATATAGTGCGAAGGGTTTTATTTAAATACTTATTACAGGGATATACTCCTTTGTTGCAGGTTAGAGTTTCGAAATGCAGGGACGCTCGGCTCCGTTTATCTCCTTCACGTCTGTGGATAACTCCATTTCGTCCTTGAAGAACTGCCAAGCGTACATAAACACGGGGATGGAAATCACTACCAATGTGGCCCTCGACCTGCTGGAGACTGGCGGTGAGTAATCCCCTTTAATGTGTTCCTCGGTCGCCGTGTTGTACACGTGCTGTATCAGTTTGTATCGTGAGTCTATAGGTTTGCACTTAGATGGCACGCACTACACGGTAGGGTCCACTAAAGCATATGGACTTTCTATACTGCCTTTATTATGTCTATAACATCATACGCCCTCTTCATTGTATTGCAAACATTAAAGAATCAAGAGCACATTCTGAAACTATGCATACAGGAGAGAGCGTGGAGACGAAGGTGGAGTCCCTTCCAAGCAGAGGTGGTAGGAATTATTATTATTGCATCTATTCTGTAGCGCTGTACAATGGGTGGACAGGACACAACGAGTAGTATATAACATAACAATTTGACTTGCAGAGACAACAGGTGAGGGCCCTGCTCCCTGCGAGCTGTATTATAGACAGTTTGGGTGAGTTTCTAGCATCTTCACACAAGCATCCTTGAAGGTCAAGGAGAGAAAGTTGGGTTTAACGTAAGGTCAGTGGGATCATGTCTTCAGAACAAGATACCGTTTGGGCTCTAGATGTACCATTAAACAAGTGCATTTAGGAGTAAGAAAAGTTAATTCCCAGTCCGGCGATGTAGTCCTTCCTGCCCATCAAGAGTATTTTTTACAGAAGCGGTACTTTGGCTTGTAGTATCTGCAGCATCCATCATTACTGGAGAAAATTCTAGTCTATCTGTCCAAATTCATGCGTCGTTCCATCACTAACGTATGAATATTGGACGGGATAGTTGTAGCTTACCCTTGTGTGGCTCCTGAATTTTTTCCCTTTGGCTTCAGAATTATTTGAGGTTTGTCCATCCCTGGTACATGTGACTGTATGTTTCAGCGATGGACGGTGCCTGTATGAGTGTCTGTTAGAGTCCATATCCATAATGAAGGAACCAATTAATATCTTAGGGCGATAAATGTTAACCCATCCCCTAAAGCATGTTAGCGGGAAATGTCTAAATTGTTCATTCATTGTAGCATTTTTATTGTTCATAAGCATGTTGAATGCCTCGTGTATTCCATCTCTGATTTAAGGTTACTGTCAGAGATACCCTACTGTTCCAAGGTTTTAGGGTCTTTTAGAATTTTTTGTTGTGTTTAAAGCAACGCAAATAACAAGAAATGGATCAGAAATCCATGGGGTTAATGTTGTAAATGGCTACTGTAGCTGGAAACGGCTGATTTTTAATGGAATCGCTTCATAGGCGTACAGAGGCCCTTTATCACTCCCATCACTCCTGTGTTCCAATGGCCCTTTATCACTCCCATCACTCCTGTGTTCCAATGTCACGTTGTGTTTGCTGATCCAAGTTTAAAAGGCTAATTGATGGTTAGAAAACCCGTTTGTAATTCTGTTACAGCCAGAAAAGTCCTCCTTTTCCATGGAAACTGTTACGTGACCCCAAACATTTGAGCTGTAGTGTGGATGTTTCAGAAAGAAAATAATTTATGATGTGAAGTTAAATCAAAACAGTAGATTGGGCTCCATGGGGAAACAGTCATTTAGTAACTTTAAAAGCTAAGTCTGTGAATTGGGGTTGATTATTATTATTATTATTTTATGTGTTAACTATGGTGATTGTATCATTTTTAATTTTAAATACGACAGGGGTTTTGTGACATGACTGCCATAGCAACCGCTGGCATGACGCTGTAACGTATAAAATGCGCTTGTATCCGGAATGTTTGACTCCAGCAGGGGGAGCCAGAGCACCAGAGACGAGCGACGATAGTGAAAAATGGCTGAAAATACCTCCCGCTACACAACTCTGGCCCTCGAGGGCCACACTCAGGCCAGCAATTTTGTGAATCATGTCTGAAAACAAGTTTTTAATTTGCCAAATGACAGATTTTTTAGTTTTTCAGTGAAGTTTATTTAACCAGCAGTTTACCTGATTAGCAGGCATTTTGCAATGAAATCGCCGAGTTTAGCATCCTGGCCCTCGGGATTAGCTGTAGGCCCTTGTGTTGCTTGTCGCCTTCTTGGAAGGTTGGATTGGATATCTTGTTATGAGGAGTTGCTATTTACTTTAAGAGGGATTTGATGACAAGTAACTCCAAACACTAATGAAAGCAAATCGTTAGTTTTTTCACAGTTCCACCTAAAAGGCTAAGTCTTCTGGCAGGACGTACGACGGTGTGTATTGACGTTACCAACGCTCATGGAAGCTACGTCAAGGGTCCTCTCGCTGCATAGTGAGTTTTCTTTGGTGGGCTCTCGCCCTACAGTGAAATATGTTTCCGAGCCCCTTTAACAGACAGGAAAGTATGGGTGGTCACCCGCTGCCGGCTCGGCTCCGGTCTGATGCAGTGTCTGGCAGCCTGCGGAGATAACTCGGTGTAACGCTGCCAAGCATGCGGGACCCTTATTCACAAGACAGCGATGCGGATGCTTCACGAACAGCAAGAGTCTCGCTTTTTTTCTGTGAATTTATTAAAGGGACAGTAACTA
This sequence comes from Spea multiplicata, assembly GCA_009364415.1. Taxonomy (NCBI): domain Eukaryota; kingdom Metazoa; phylum Chordata; class Amphibia; order Anura; family Pelobatidae; genus Spea; species Spea multiplicata. The sequence continues at coordinate 20,932 of VKOC01020250.1, read as the reverse complement.
CATTTAAAATATGTAGCTATTTTTGATTAGGATTAAATACTTTTCCAGATTTTTAGATCTAATTTGTTCCAGTGCAAAATGATAGTGTTATCCTGAATGCCAGTAACTCTACGCAACCCAGCCAAAAGCTGTTGAGATACAAACTGGGACTATGGCTGCTGGATGGGCTACATGTGTGTCGCTATATGGTGTGTGTACATGGCCTGTGCGTGTGTGTGTGTACATGGCCTGTGTGTGTGTGTGTACATGGCCTGTGTGTGTGTATAATTAGTGTAAATTGAGCTACAAAAAAGGCCAGATCCAATGGCTACATATAGAAACATTGTCTGGGTAGATAGGAGTCGGTGTGATGGTGTTGTGGGTGGAAAAGGTCAGGTATCGATATCTTTATGTATTGAGTAAAATCGCCCACAGATGTGTGTGTATATATATATATATATATATATGTTATACATGACTGCTGCGCTCTGCTGACTTAATAAACGGCTTTTTATCTTTCCTCCAAACGTCTAATCCCATACAAGCAACATAATATTATATTATATATATCACCCCTGCCAACAATAACAAAAGCAGCAAAACTGATAGATTTCCTTAATGTACATGGGGTTAAATGCAATATATAAGCCAAATAAAATCTAGGCATCAGATAAGTATTTTCAAACCTTTGTGGGTCCCTGCCGGTCCTGTGTTTGTGTTCTATAACGCCGATGTCCTCTATCACCGCTGTTTTGACGGTAATGGCCGCAGTCCACAAGAGCTCCACTAAATTTCTTATCAGCCATCATTCTCTTTAACGCGTACGATCGCTGCGTGGCCCGCTTTGTAAATGCACAGGGGTATTCTGCAGATGCCCCGCATGTGATGCTGCATGGAGGGTCTCTTTAAACCCCAGGTGTGAGTGTGAAGTCTCAGTGCTGCTTAAGTGTTCCATCAATGGGAGGACGCACTCACAGAGGGTTAGTGTTAGAGACTTTAATATGCATTCTTCTATAGAAGGGCCGTTGGGGACATTAGACTGTCCATCAGACATTAGATCTTTCTTGAGGGGGGTGTTGACATTTGGAATCGTGGGTTGTTTTTTTTTTTCCCGTCTCCCATGTATATTTGAACACACAAGGCTTTATGGGATATGTTGCCGGCAGCGTTAGTCCACCTGGCCAACCGTCTATCCGTCTCATTTCTTTCTTCCAGTCAAAAATGATGAATGTGGAAAATGATTTCTGAACAATGCCTGGGCAGTCAACCGTACCAAGTGTTAAGCGTAGTCGGTGGGACAGCAGCTTTAAATAGCCCGGCTATCCGCGTGCTTGCAAATGACTGCTTCAAAAAAGCTAAAAAGAATCTATACCTCCCGCCAATGCAGATTCTGCCAAAGATAACGCTTGCAAACGCGTTCTGATCCTCGTACTTTCGGGTGTACACCCACGATGCGTCGCGCATGAGGCTCTGTGGCATTGTGTGTCCGCTTATTACTCAGTCAGTGGGAGGTAACACCTCTGCGCCAATGTCATCCATCTAAAAATATCTTCTCGGCTAGTTAGTAGCTGCCGTTGCGTATGAAGCTCGTTGTACTTGTACATTTTTTGCACTATTAATTTTTATTTTATTTAATCCACATTTTTTTTTTTTTTGTAAGACCGGAGGTTGTACCATATTTGCTCGATAAGACCCCCCAAAATTTGATATTAATTCACATGTGAACTTGTTCATATTTAATAAAAACTGAGAAAAATGCAGTTTTTGTTTTTTATTTTCTTTTATTTGCCACTCTGCCCCCTAGACTTGCCCCCGTGCTCCAGACTACCTGGTGTGTAGTGGGGCAGCCGGTGGACGTCTGTGCGATGCTCGTAGACGACCTCTGCTGCTGCCAGCGCTTCTGTCGCTGACCACTGGAAGGCCAGGGCGCTCTGTCATAGGAGCCCCGGCAGGGGTGCTGGGCAGCAGCAGCAGCAGAGGATCTGGATCTTAGTCTTGTGGTCAGACTTCTATTTGAGGTCCGATTATAAAATGACCTCTAATATAAGATGAGGGATATTTTTCGAAGCATTTGCTCGGGAAAAAAACCTAGTCTTATAATCAAGCAAATACAGTAATTCAATCCAGTTGTAAAAGTTCAGCTGTGAGAACGTTCCATGGTGCGGATCAACAATAAATTGTTACAATTCAGAAGTGAACTAAAATTCCTAAAAAAAAAAATTTTGCGAGGAAGGCTCCTCGCAAAACCGATGAACGAACTGCCACCTTTCTAGTTACTCCTAGAGAAGGTCTGCGTTGTGATTGTTGCCAGAGACCTGAGTATTATTATTATTATTATTATTATTATTATTCCCTTTCTGTGCCCTCATTTTTTCCAGACTTGGTTGTGGGAAACTTTCCACGGCGCTTGGTATAAAAGGATGTAGTTTTTGCCGGGGGGGGGGGGCGGTCCTGGGCCGTTCTGTGCCGAGTGCTTGTTAATGATGGTATTCTGAAGGAGTTTAGCGACGGGGAAAATGTTCTGTACTTTGATGAAATGTCAGGGTCGGTGGCTTCGCAAAAGCCATTTCAACAAGAGAAACAGACATCGCTTCTAAATGCTGCTCTTCATGATCTAGAGATTCGACTTCAGTCATTTGCCAAAGCCGGGTATCGCGTGCATGCGCAGCGCTTCGATAAGCAAACGCATTGCAAAGTTGGCTGCGCTCACAAAAACACCGTTATTAAATGTTACGGCTCCACGTTGAGACGTACCCAATTTAATCTATACATTAAAGCACTGGATGGGAGTTTGTCAAGCGAGGAGAAATGTTAGAACGAGAGGTCATAGTCTAAAGCTAGAGGGTCAGATGTAATGAAAGGAAGTTCTACTTTAGTGGTAGATAAATGTAACAGCCTCCCATCAGAAGCGGTAGAGGCTAATGCAGTGAGGAGTTTAAACACGTATGGGTTTATATATAATACCATTTCAATCTGAGTAGTGATCGTTCCCAGACACTTGGCAGATGTGGACCCCCATAGTCTTCGCCCACAGCTCGCTATATTACATGGAAGGGATAGAGCTGCAAGGAAAGTTGGAGCTACAAATGGGGAGTGTGAGTGGGAAGTCAGTGGAAACTGGGAGGGAGTGTGAGTGGGGACCACTGCCTCTGGGGGTTCTAGGTGTTTCCAAGACCCCTAGCATCTCACTAGATCTCACATTTCCTGACACAAGAGTCCTTTACACTTACAATCGGCACAAGTGTGCGTCAGAGATGAGTAAAGATGTCCTGTTGGTGATTGCTGCACTGCACTCGGCTACTTTACTGCACGGATCAAATGCTACGGGAAAACTATATCTCCGTGAGGTCTCCATGGAGCTCCGCCAAGTTTATCCAAACGAAATAACTTGTAGTTACTGAGTTCGTAGACCGTCGATCCGGTAAGAGGGATCCGGCTCATCTACCAGCAACACGGCTTTGACAATGATTTAGCGAGGAGAGGGTTTGCATTCGTTGCATCATCTGATGTAGAATTCGGGGGTCTGCGAGGTGGTTTGACTGCCATGTAAAGGGGCAATCAAGGTGAATACAGAGTTCTACCCGCATTTCTTCGTACGTAGAACTTTACTGTTGATGTTATCGGTATAGTGACATTGGAGTCCATTTGCTATGCATTTTGCTGCATCTAAATTGGTGACGGTGTTCTTTAGTGAGTCAGAAAATAGACTTTCTTTTTTAACTCCTCCCCCCGGCTGCCTCTACCGAAACAGGAAGTATACCTCAGTATGCTTCTCGCACATGCTCAGAGCGCCTATTGTGCCAACTAGTATGCATCGGTCCCTGCTTTACCGACTTGAATGGGTACATGTGAAAGTGCCGTTACATTTATTAATATAATTCGCGTGCGGTGAAACTGTATTCTTAATGCGTTACAGAGTCCGTCTGTGGCGACCCGTCTGTTAAAAGCTCAAAGCTGCCAAGGTGACGGTTTAATTATTTGGTTACTCACCGCGGTCTAAAAATGACAAATATTGTTGATAACCTTTCGGTACAAGAGAATCTGTATTTTTAGAAATGCTTAAGCTATGTTTTTTGTGACTCACGCCGCTTGCCTTCGGATCCCGGTGTTCCAGAGTCTGTGGCAGAATACTTTGATCAATGACACTGATGAGGGACCCCAAGAATATTCTGCGACTGAATCGCCCGCGTTCTTTTCCTTACAGACTGTTCTATGACCTGCCTGCGATTTTCCTGCAGCGCAGCGTTTTATTTTCTTCTTCTTCGACGGGCCGGATGTCGTCGAGAAGCGAGGTTTATCAGTAATACAGAACCCGGGAGCCTAACGTATCTGTATGATTTATTAGCAAGGCTTACGTATTTAAGATCCAGGGAGGAGGCAGATTATTTACGCTTCTACAGGAGGTACTTAAAAAAAAAAGCGGCCCTGGTGCAAAGTGTCGATAGTGGTCTTATCGCTATAGCAACCAGATTTCCTGTTGTCCTATGACAGCTTGTTTTCTTTTACACGAACCCCAAGTTGCTCAGGAAAGCAGTAACATGTCTCCGTCTGCTGAGATTAAGTTTGTAATTTTTTCCTTTTTCTTTTTAGATGTATTTTCCTAATCCACCCCCCCCATGATTAACCCTTTAAAGGAGCACTAGAGCTCCACGTTCCTGTTGAAATGAGTTCCAGCTCACCTAATAAACCCCGAATGTTGATTTACAGGGAAGATGATACGAGCTCCTCTGAAACTTCCCAGCTTGTGTTATATACTTTTATGGGCCAGTTGTGGGACAAGGATGGAGTGGTAACCATCAAAACTGCTGTTGCTCGTTATGAATGTGGCCCTATGCAGGTTCCTTATAAATAAGTCAATGTGCTGCAATTGGAATGAACTTTCCGTTGGTTTCTATGGCAACTTCATTTGCTGCTTTGCACCACGGTTGCCCTTTATACATAACCCATGTGTGTTCTATCCCGAGCCGGTCCGTGGCCGGTGGCCGCTTCTCTAACCGCTCAGTCGCCACTTCCAAACGGTTAAATATGTAAGATTTCAATCATATTTTATGATAAAAGCCACTTTTAATGGGTAAATTCTTTTTGACCGGTTCACGGTCGTCTTCCGGAAATCTCGCTGTCCGCGCGCCCACCCTGCATGGATAATTCGTGTAAACGGGGTCATCGTTCCCAGAAGACAGATTTCCTTTTTTTTGTTTCCGTGGAAGTTCCTTTCTTCCTTCACAAGCATCGCGGGCTCCCCGTTCCGGTTATGTGAAGAGGGATTGTTGTGTCCCCGGCGCTTGTGATTAAATCTTCGCGGTAACGCTGTGATTCATGCACTACTCATCAGATTAACGCTGCCTCTGTCTTCATTCATAGTTGGTATTCAGAGAATCTGTAGCTTCCAAGACCTGCTCAGATGGGGAGGAAAAAAAACAATCCCAGTAAAATATGCTGAAGAGCGACAGCTTTCCTGACTGTCGGCCTGAACATCTGGCCAAGTGGCTGAAGGAGTATGATGGTGATATATAAAATAAACGTTAGAAAACCCCCTTTCGCTCCCTTTTGGGAAAGAAGGCCCATGTTCGAATAACCTCCGCCCTATAAATATAAATTTAATATAAATGCCTCAAAGCCAGGCGACACAGGAGGGGGCTTCCCTTTTTATTTTAAATGAGCCGTTACTTGATAGTGTTGGCTCCTAACATCAGCACAATGCATGTCTCAAAGTGCGTTCTTTCACATGAGCCCCATTGTACAGCGCCGTGGAATATGATGGCGCTATATAAATGAATAATAATGGCGGCCATGCTTTTCTTTATTACGCGGATGACTGCTGTGAGGCTCCGGTCTATTTTATTGTTTGTCTAAAGCATTTCTTTTTTTTTTCTTGTTGTTCGTATAGCGCCATCATATTATGTAGAGCTGTACGACGGGTAAGCAGCACGTATCAAGTAGTTTATAACATACTCATTTGACATACAGAAAGGGGTAAGGGGGTGGCAGCTCAAGAGCTTGCAATCTAGAAGCGTTTCTACCGACGTGGTATTTTATCGAGGATGAAGGTCCGGTATGTTTCCTTCTGCTTGGATCGGACTCCGATGGCGTCGCTTTCAGATATTCCTCCTTTCCTTCATCCTTTAAATCTTTCTAAGCATTTTTCTTGCGCTCCTCCTAATTGTTTTGCCGGAGCCGACCACGCAGTGAGACGCCTTTTACTTTACTCTGCTGCTGCAAGGAGGAGGATTTATTTTCCTTGAAAACAAAACGTTTTTTTGCCGTCCGACCGACGAGAAGCTCTGTGGAAATTAACAACTGTTTATAAAAAGACGCTCCCCCCCCCCTTCTGACTTGGCAGAAATATTCCTCCCAGGAAAGCGATTTCAGCTGCCAAGCGTAGACGGATATTTGTAATTAGCGGAGCGGGCCGGCCGAGAGTTGTAAAGCTGCAGTCCCACTGCTTCCCACGTCTCGTTGCACTTTGACGCTCTTGGTCTACTCCTTAGTAGTGGCTAAATCCTGCATTTTCATATTAAAGGAGCGGCAGTGCTAATGATTTTTTTATTTGGTTTTAATATTAAATCTTTATTTATTTATTTTTTTTACACGTGTGCTCAGTATATCGGTGCATTGACACATGTCATGCAGGCTTTCATCTGTAAGGTAGTTATTGGGACAAAGGAATACTAATGCATATAAATTGGCAGAACCCCCACAGAGAAAAATATGCGCCAAACTTGGTGAGTAAGAGTTCCTAAAATACAAAGTTTCTCAGTTCTAAGTTGTCGAGCTCAGCCTCCTATTAACTGCAAGGTGCCTGCAGGGCCCCGGGGCCACGATCATGAATTCTGAAGATCACACAAGTGCTTAGAGTCAGTAGCTGCCCCTTCTAGATGGGGTCTAGAGAAGGCTGACGTCTCCGGTTAGCCTGACGCGCAGGCCGTCTGGATATGTTTTGTATGGGAGACCGATAAGTTGTGCCGGATAAGCACTCCGAGCAGCGAACCCCAATATTCACACAGTTCAGACAAAGGACTTCGCTACCTCCATGGCTGGGCCAATGTAAGCATGATTATTCCTCCCCATTGTTCCACATTAAGCTATATATTCCCTTGAAAAAAAAAAGGGAAGGATTTCAGCTGTTACCGGCTCTTTCAGTTGCTCTGATTAGAATTCAAACTTTTTTTATTTTATTTTTGAGAAGTGTGAATCCCTTAACAATATGTGGACGTCTCTAAAATATACCTTATATATTAAAAAAAAAAATGAGATAATTGGAAATACATGAAAGAGTTTCTCGGGGTTGTTCCTGATGACACTAGACGATCTGCAATCCTCCCTTACCTTCTAATAGATCTCACGATGGTCCGGAGATGAAAGAAAGAGCTCCCCGCAGCAGCGGTCGGTACACAACGACCCAAAGCCTCTGCCGCTTTATACCAGTAATATGTGCCTTTTTTTCTTTTTGTCTTATTTTACTAGTTTGCACCATCGCCCTCTATAAATGCAGATCTTTAGGCGATAGGTCGGCAGTAGATCACGGCTTCGTCCACTTTCCTTATTAACAAGCGGTCGTAGACGCATACAAACTGCTCAAATGCAGCTGCCTAAAAACTTTTTATTTTGTTAAAACAATTTTTTCTGATTATAAAGTCAATATTTATGTATACGAGGACAAAAAATGATGGGCGTTCTCATGTGCCGCAGACACCTTGACATTCTCGGAAGACTGTAACATGACTCGCAATTTACTGCATCTTGAGAATCTGGGAGCCTTGGAGTCATGTGGAAAGAATTCAAGCACACAAACACCATTCTTTCTCTGTGTACGCGAATGAATACTACAAATACAGTATTACCGTTATATCATGGGCAGTGTTTTATCTTTGGGGATAAATAAACATAGAATGAGTTCACTCATTACAATGAGCCCATCGCTAAGAATGCGTGAATACCAACACATTTTACATTGAGTTAAAAAAGACATTTTCTAGCATTATTTCCCAAAGCCATGATGCATTCACCACCTTTTTACCCCTGTGTATTTTGAATCATGTTACCTCTACTTTTGTGCCTCAAGCATCCAGGCAGTCATACTTTATCACTGTATATTCTGCTACGGGGAGGTGGGATATGATGTCATATGATGTCATGTCCTGGTGCTCAGAGGGAAGGACTTGCGGGCCCTTAAGTCCGCCATTGGGGTCTTACATGAAGGCCAGTTTTTGTAAAAGTAGTAAAGGGTCTTCCATGTCTTGCATTACTGTTCATACACAACCTGCATCATATTCCACGGGTTCTTTGTGTGCAGCTCAACCAGTTTCTCTCAGAATCCAAGGTGAACAAGCCACCCCTGAGCATTGAAACCAAAGACGGGGCCTTTTGAATTTTTGTTTTGTTTATACCGCATTTTATTAGACATGTCCATAAATATGTGTTTATTCAAATAACACGTTCCGTGACTGAAGCAAAAATATAAATGTCTTAAGACCTGGGTTTGCGTGAGTAGAACAATGTCTCTTTCTAGGTTTCCGCACGCTTCTGAGCGGGACTCATGCGTAAAGAATGTGGTGCATGTGGCACTTCAGGTTATGTCTGCCTCTCGTGATCGGAATTAGAGCAGAACGCGTGCTTATACTGTGCCAAATGCCAGTTACTTTGAAGAGAGTCTGCTTTTTTGAGACCCAGAAACCTTTTAACCCGTCTTCAGGACTATCAGAGACCCAGAAACCCTTCAACCCGTCCTCAGGACTATCAGAGACCCAGAAACCCTTCAACCCGTCCTCAGGACTATATCGGGGACCCAGCTCAATAAGAATATATGTGTGATTAGACTGTAGCTTTGGTATGTTGTAAATGACTTGTATAATGACCAATACAGTTTATAACGGCCTAAAACAAGTACTGGTCCTTATTGTATAACAATCAGATACTCATGGAATTGTCCAGTGGGAACTGAATCATAGATCCTCAGTTATATGACTTCCACATCTAAGAGTGCCGTTCCACCTCCTCTCCTGAATCCAACAGAATGCAGCATCAGAAATTCAGCCTCACCGGAAAGAAATCCTTGAAGGGCAGTTTGACCCTACCAAAAAAAAATGTGTATCAAAGCACTCTTTCAGGACTTTAATATGCATTCTTCAGAAACAAAAAAAGAAAATAACACACATGATGTTGATACTACAGCAGTCCATGTCCTCCTCCTTGGTCTTGATTTCATGTCACTGACTGGCTGCTTGTTGCACATTCACACACATTTTTGACTTAAGAAACTTGGCAGGTAGGTGGTTCCAAACATCTTGGAGAAATAACCACCATTCTGTGGATTTAGGCCGCCTTAGTTGTTTCCCTCTCCTCATGTAATTCCAGATAAACTCGATGCTGAGATCAGGGCTCTGTGGGGGCCAAACCATCATGTCCAAGAATCCTTGGATGAGGAAGGTGGTGCTTTAATGGCTTAGGCTGTAAGTTTGGGGTCATTCTTATGCCGCAGGTTAAATTTGGGGGCGAATCGGTTACCTCCCTGATATTGCATGACTGATAAATATCTGTCTGTACTTCTCAGCATTGGGGAGACCATTAATTCTGACCAAATAACTAATATTAATATATATAAATTATACACAGTATGGGTAAAAGTATTGGGGCGCCAAGCCATTACACCAACAGGGACTATGAGGACATTCTAAATACATAGACATTAATATGAAGTTTGTCCTCCCTTTGCAGCTATAACGGCTTCTGCTCTTCTGGGAAGACTTTCCATAAGATTTTGGAGAGTTTATGTGGGAAGTTTTGCCCACTCATCCAGTAGAGCGTCAGACGCTGATGTTAGACAAGAAGGTCGATCTTGAAATCTCCGTTCCGGTTCATCCCAAAGGCGTTCGATGGGGTTGATGTCAGGGCTCTGTGCGGCCGGTCGAGTTCTTCCACCCCAAACTCATCCAACCCATGTCTTGCTTTGCTTTGTGCAGCTCTATATGGACAAAGATATTGGGACACTCCTCTTAATTATTGAAATCTCAGTTTGGGCCCCTTCCAGGGATGGAAAATCTTAATACTTCAGCATACCAAGACACTTTGGACAATGCTTTGCTTCCAAGTTTGGGGAAGGCCCTTTTTTATTTCAGCATGTCCAGCAATGACCATGGTTGGTTGGATTAGACATGGTTGGATATGTTTGGTGTTGAAGAACTTGACCGACTGCACAGAGCCCTCACCTCAACCCCATCCATCACCTTTGGGATGAACCGGAACGCATATTGCAACCTGGGCGTCTCGTCCAAAATAAGTGCCTGGCCTCGCAAATAGTTCCTTGCTTTTAAGCAAAATGTCTTCAAAATGAAAGCAATCGATGAACAAAAGCTCACATTATACACTAATTATGTTAAAAGCTGTGACAGTTCTCATATAAGTGCTTAGAAAATCCTGGATTTATTATTTCTTTTGTGCTTTTTTAATAAATACGCAGTCTAGAAGCACCTTGTGAACATGGCAAGAAATCACATCTGTTAGTACCGCCAGGTGAGCCAAGGACGTGGGAGTTATCCGGAGTATTACACTTTGATTTGCAGACTCAATTTATTATAAAAAGAACTTCTAACCATGGAGCAATCACTAGGGGTTCATGATAAAGTTTTCCTTTTTTTTTTTTCTTTTTTCTTTTATTCTAATTAAATATAAAACTTGTACTTAGCCATCCAGTAAACACGGATTGCTTAATTAGCAGACGTTGGTAACTGAAACTTAAAATACAAAAAAAATAATCAAGGAAGCTTGACTGAGCAAAGCTGCTCAATGTTGCTTAATAATAATAATAATAAAATTATTGCTTACGTTGCAAAATGTGTAGCTGTAAAGAGAACTTGGGAAAACACCTATATTTCAGATGTTAGGAGAGCAAAGTCTGATTTAATTTACAAATAACAGTATGAAATGAGGGTGAGGGCTGCGTTAAGGGGCCAGTCCGGCCATCATATACACTTTAATGCATGCCTTAGCTGCATGGTCCCTCTTAATGCAGTTGGGGTGGATTCTGCACATGGCTTTGGCTACCTACGTGGTCTTCCGCTTTGTGGCAGAGTTGCTGCTGTTCCTAAACGCTTCCGCTTTCCAATAATACCGCATGCAGTTGACCGTGGAATATCTGTTTATTCCGACTCTTCGGGACTTCATAGGCCATCCAACGCCAGAGCTTCCTGACGGCCGTCGCCATCCCCAGCTCTCATGGTAGAGTCCATCACCTCCGGAATATCATCCATCCGGCCCTTGGTCGGCCCTTTTTCCTTTTGCCTTTCACTTTCCCTAACATCTTCTCCAGGGTAATCCTGTCTTCTCATTATGTGGCCAAAGTGTTGCCTTTTAATATCATTCCCTCAAGTGAGCAGTCTGGCTTCCTGGAGTATGGACTGGTTTGATCTTCTTGCAGTGGAGGGCACTCTCAGACCTTTCTCCAACACCACAGTTCAAGAGCATCTATGTTCCTTCGCTCAACCTTCCTTATGGTCCAGCTCCTGCAACCATAGGTTACTACAGGGAATACCATTGCTTTAACTATGATCATGTGATGTCTCTTCCGTTAACTGTTTTATCGAGAGTTGTCATTGCTGTCCTCCCAAGAAGTAAACGTCTTCTAATCTGCATATCTTCGGTTGTTAATGTTTCTTCCAGTGATTTTAAACTCCAGCCTTGGATTCATCGAGCCCAGCACGTCGCGTGACGTATTCTGCGTACAGGTTGAATGGTTAGGGTGTAAAACCCCCTGCCGTACTCCCTTCCCAATCCTAAACAATCTGTTGTTTCGTGGTCTGTTATTGCCATTGCTGTCTGGTCGTTCTACGGATTCCTCAGGACGCAGACTTTTCTAGACCCGGCTGGTACATCTGGTAATTCTCACTCCATGAATTGTGGAATATCTAGCAGGGATGAAATTTCACAATCTGAATATTAAAGTACTCGGTGGGTTGGGGTTATTGGGGTGCCAGGGAGATTCAACAGTAAGCAAAATATACAATCTGAAACCATATGACTGCTTACATCTGGCATGTAAAGTGTTATTGTTTTCATCCTTTACATTTTACTTTTGGGGGTAGGTGGTTGGGTAGGTGGTGCATGTCCGTGTATTCTGTATAAAGGAGGAGACATGCGAAAACATTTAACTTTGGCACGGATCGAACAACGACTGCAAGTGTCAAAATACCCCAAGATGAATACCCAGCGTTGTCGTTTTCTTTTGAAAAATATGTACATGGGGATGATTCCGTGTTATGATGTCACTATCGCTACGTTTGGTTTTGAAATAGCAAAACGCTGCTTGTACTTATTGCCCCGTACCTTGCAAAAAAAACCAAAACATTGGGTATATCTAAACTCAGGACAAATATTAGAATCTATAGCAATTTTTTTACCCAACATTTTTTATAGTAAATTAGATGATATGATCAAAATAATGGTATCTTCTTTCTTTTCCTAAAATAAAAATATATGTATAATGTGTGTGTGCATTAAATGAGAGAAAATTACAGCTAAACACAAACACCGCAGAAATGTTTAATTGTCACAAAAGGTTGATTTTTTTTGTTTGTTTTGTTCTGTGTTCTAGGTAACTCAACTGATGTGAACAGCATGGAGTCCGTGATGCTGGAATACGCCGCTATGGACAGAGACGTAAACCAGTACATTACCGCGGTAGAAGAGATCACGCGTCAGGTAAGTCGCTGCTACACCTGTGCGCATTCCTGCATGTAACGTGCGCCATATGCTAACGGGTGATTTTCTGGCTACTGTGAACGCGCTTGTTGATGTGTATTACATGGGTATATATATTGCGTCCCCAGTTTGAAGAAAATATATTTTTATTATTATGCAGAAGGGAATGAAAGGAAAACTGCCGTCTTCGCAGCGTTTAACTTGCTGTGGCTGCTCCCATGCAAGAAATGGATGTTTTACCTCTCCTGTAAAGCCCCCAACTCCTCTAGATTGTAAGCTCTTCTGAGCAGAGGGCCCTCATTAATGATATGCGCTGCTTATGTCCTGTTTACCCGTTGCACAGTGTTGCGGAATTTCTTTTTGGCGATATATATATATATATATATATATATTATATATATATATATATATATATATATATATATATATATATATATATATATATATATGCTGCAGTATGTGGCAAAAGGTGGCATAGCTACTGTTTGTAATCAATTTCCAGATCTGTTATCTCTCCTCCTCGTGTAAAATTATGTATAGTCAGTATATATATTTATATATAATTTATTTATAACACACACTTACATTTAATGGGATATAGAAGCCAAGTTGGTTTTGTTACCCTTTAGGTATCTGTCCTACCTGGGAAATGATTTGCTGCTGAGATATTTTGTATAGTTGAAATAATATTTTAGTGTGTATATATATATATATTTTTTTCTCTTCTAACAAGCCTTTTCTTTCTGTGTTTAACATGTATAATGAAATAGTTTGTTTTTATTAGAAACTAGTATATAGCACTTAAATCAGCATTTCAGTTAGATTTGTGGTGCAGAACTCAATAATATCAGGCAGCAGATAGATATTTGCTGTAGTTCACTAGTATATATTGTTAAAATATTGTGAAAATAACTAATCGCTCTGGTACAGTTTGACAAGTAGGGTTAACTTGGACTATTCCTTTGGCTACTGGGGAGATACATCCAATTCTCAGTGTTTACTCCTTTTGCAGCTGTGCTAATATTCTCATTGGGGCTTTAATCACTAAATGTGTTTAAAGATGCATTATGGAGGGCAGAGCGTCTGCAGCATAAAAGCCAGGTTGGTTCTAGATACCGCATAGCCAACGCTCTGAGCGGAGATCTATCTTCTCTCTCGAACTCATACGTACGTTATTGGCTTTCCATAAATCTCATCCATCCTGTGATAAACGGTTATTGATGTCGGTGATTTGCGTGTTACGGCATCGCTTTGAGCTTTTGTCGCTCTATCTTTTATAGCGGCAGCAACATCTGCAGCTCCTCTTACAGTCCGTACATTCAAAGGGTCCAATAGAACCCCCGGACTAAGGCGACCCGATACATTCAGTAAAGTGGGCCCTGCTCGCAAGAGCTTACGCTCTAGAGGTTCCTCTCATGTGTTGAACGTTGGCTTTAATTCTGCTCTTGTTTGGTTTTAGGTGTTTCCTGCATTCCTATGAATTCCTAGAAGTTTCATCACTTGCTGAATAGAGACATTTCTCTGTTTTCTCTCGGCCGGGACGTTGCAGAAGTACTTTTCCTTGTCACAGATACGTGGCTCTTTTGCCCGTTCATACGGTGATTCTTCGTGCCGCCCGCCTCGCGAGTCGCTTCTAACGCTTTTCTGGCAGATAGCATCTGCTTTCATTTAAGGGTTGTCCTTAAACCCATTAAAAACAATGCAATGTGAGCCTGTGCATGTACGGGCTTTGTCATGAAGGGGTTAAATAATAAATTCAAGTTTAAATCATGATTATTATTGTATGGTTGGACTGCGAGGGCATCGATTAATTTGATGTTTCTATTAGAATGGACCAAGTAGCCGTGGATCTGTGGAAACTAAAGCTAGAGAGCCAGCGGCTTACATGTAGTGTAAGGAAGTTTTACTTTACAGAGAGAGTGGTAGATAAATGGAACAGCCTCCCAGCAGAGGCTAATACAGTGAGGGAATTTAATCATGCATGGGACAGACATACGGCTCCTGAAGACGAGACCAACGCCTGATTAAGGTTCTTATCTGCCGATAAGCATTCGCGGTGCTGTTAGCCAGCTGGACCTCTATGTTTTGACATCCGTGCGGCTTCCGGTGGTCCGGATGCAGTTTTAATGGATAATGTTGTGAAAGCAGCTTGTGCTCGTTTTGTGTCGGACCGGCAATGTCTGAGTTGATATTTGGGGTTCCTACTAGATGCCATCTGCGGATTTGGAAGTAGAAAAGCGCGCCAGAAGGTCACCCAACAGCCGGGACGGCTACAGAACCGAGACGCACGCAAGGAGCCCCGTTCCAGCCCGCGGACTGCTTAGACCTGTCGTTAATGTTGGGAAATGCAGATGCCGCTCGGAGGCCAAATCTGAGGCTATTGCAGCTCGTTAATCTCGGTTGTCCTTAAAACAAGCGGGTCAAACCTTAGCACATTCTCCTGGCTGCCGCACAAGCCGGTTGTGTAAGAGGAATGTGGGTTACAAAGCGATTTTCTGGGAAAGCCTTTTCTCCGCGGCAGGCGGACACACCTTATCCCAGTGATCCCAAGTCACCCGTACCAGTTTGGTGACTGGCTTGTTTGGTTAGCATATCGCTCGTATGCGCCAAGGCACAGCAAGGTCATGTCTTCACTGACTGTGTTTATATCCCATTGTACAGCGCTACAGAATATGATGGCGCTATATAAAACAGTAATATCTGTTATAATGGCAAATATGCGATATGGTTAAGTTCAGTGTTTTGTAAACTTTTTGATATATATATATAGTTTAAAATGTACTTTTTACTGCAGTGGTGAGATATATCCCTAAATGTGGCAAAAGTAGAAGGCGTCCTCCTTACCCCACTGCTACAAGACCTCCCGGACCACTCAAGGGTGGCTTAACGACATTACGTTGGTGTAAGTTAAATATTGTTTTCATGGAAAACGAGGGAATTTCTGGCTGTGACATAATTGTGAAAAAATGTTTTCTAACCATCCATTAGCCTTTTAAACTTAAACTTGGATCAGCGAATACAAAGTGCCAATGTAACACAGGAGGAGTGATGGGAGTGATAAAGGGCCATTGGAACCCAGGAGTGATGGGAGTGATGCAGGGCCTATGGCTACCAACCAATATAGATAACTAATGTAATGGCACGTTTACAATGTTATTCCAGAATAAGAGAGAGGCAGAGTGGTTTATGGGGGGGGGGCAGAGTGGTGTATGGGTGAGTTATAGTGGTGTATGGGTGTGTAATGAATTTCAGGGGAGGTAGAGTGGTGTATGGGGGTATAATGCATTTCAGGGTGGTGCAGGGCATTTGAGTGGCATATCAGGGTGCATAGTGGCATATAGGGAGGTATAAGGCATATCGATATTAGGCATATCAGGGGGGCATAAGACATAACTGGGGGTAAAAGGTATATCAGGGGGCTCAGTTTCAAATCACTTGCATATAAGGCATATCGGGGCACAGTGGAATCTCTGGCATATAAGAGGTATACGGCATATATGGGGGCAGAGTGGCAAGCTGGGGGTCAGATGTGCATAACTGGGGAGTTTTGGTAAAATAAAAGAAAATATAAACAAGGCCTTTTTTTTTTTTTTTCTATTCTGCAAATAGTTTTTTATTAAATATGAAACCTAGTTACATATGAAATTAATATTTACTAATAACTTTTGTATTTAAAACCTAGTTTGAGAAAACACTGTGGTTTGGGTCTTGTAGCTTTTATTATTATGTCAGTAAATAGGAAGGGAATAGAGAGAGGCCATTGTGATAAAGAGATGAAAGTGTAAATTGTAAATGTTTTATTACATTATTTAAAAAAAAAATTTGCATTTTTTTTGTCCGATTAATCGAAAAAATAATCGGCCAACTAATCGATTAATAAAATAATCGTTAGTTGCAGCCCTAATATTTACTATATAAAACCCGATCTGCCTCATGGCATAGAAAGCTTACGCTATACGGTACATGGATGGCTTTATTTCCCACGTAGTTGGTATAACTATAACTCTCAGAATCCTTTGCCTCACGACGGAAATGTCCAATAACTGACTTACCAGATTTCTCCTTAATCGGAGTCGCTTATAAAAAAAATACTTCTGAGAACATCAATAATCAATAATTGTACCTTCAGCTTTTCCCGTATTACTCGCACATATACAAGCCTGTCATGCAATGTATACAGGCATTTTGTTTCTGTTCGTTTAAATGAATATGTGATGCACTTCTTGCCATTTAATGCTTACCCATTGTACAGCGCTGCGGAATAAAAGGCGCTATATAACTCAATACGTAATTAGCTGTACACAGAACACATCAACATACTGATATGCACAGCGAATGCATGCGCTTCTGTAATACCAAATATATAGATCTATATATTTACCTAGATATAGATATATATACATACATACTGTGTGTTTATTTTAAATGTTATTAATTTTTGGACTTGTTTAGTCATTTGCTCAAATAGGGAGATTAAGATCGTCTTAAACTTCTTGTAAAACTGTCGTCACCCTCTGCGACGATGGTCATTATAAATGTTTATGGGTCCAACAGGCCTATTACTGATTTCTTGGCTAAGTTATTATTATGGACCACCCAGATCACATCGTATAAAACTTTGCATCCTCGTTGGCTTCTTTCCCTCGTGGGAATTCTCTGGATGACCTTAATCTCTGTTTCCCCCGTATCTTCCCCTTTTACACCAAGTAAAGGGACGGCCAGAGCGAACTGCTGGAGAGTGGGGGACCCCGCAATGCCCTTCGAGGACATCCAGAGTAATAGGCAAGACCTCGTTAAAATGCATCCTCGCTGGAAGGAGGTGAGGTGCGTGCGCCGGAGCGTTTAATTAAACAAAAACTGAGGAAAAAAACAAAATGCTGCCTGTCCTCCCTTTTTGGGGGGTAAACTCTTGAGACCATCCATGGTCAGCGTTGTTGTTGTGAACCCTGTCGGCTATATGCGTTCCAGCGCTGGGAAGTAGAATCGGCACGGCTTTAACGGTGACTTTTTTTTTGTGCCGGACAGCGGTCAGGAGCCGTCAGGCTCGATTGGCTGCATATGCCAAGTACCCATCATCGAACGTGATATGTGGCACATCGCAGGTTAAAAAAATCTGATCTCTACACGTGTAAAAAGTTACATTATTATCCTCTTATATACAGGCAAACCTGCTGATACGGGTCGTGTGCGCCTATGAAAGAGAGAGCCCTCTCAGTGTGTCTCTGTAGCACAATGCACGGGCCGACAGGACAGCCACTTCTCCAGATCCACCCCGGTTCTGTTCCTCCGGGCCCCTTCCCATTAATTAGGGAAGCCGACGTTGCGTGTTCTGCGTGACGTTAGACCTGTTATTTATGTCTATTGTTTATGCTGCGCATGTCGCATTCCTGCGTATGTTTAATCAGCTGTATCCCTGGTGTCAGGGCTTTCCAAAAACACGGCCCCCGCCTTCCATCCCATCGCCCCGGGCAGGCATGAGCTGCGTATGCATTTAGGGCATTTAGCAAAGGAACGAGTCCCCGCGTGTCTTCTACCCCTCGGTAAACATTGTAAGCTCCTAGAAAAGAGGGGCATCGGGGAGGAAAAAGGGACATGAGTTTTACCGTCCTGAGAAGTCAGGCTTTCCTGTTCTTATGTAAACTTTCTATAAAAGCGTCCAGTACTAGACTATCGACGACTAGACTGTAAGCTCACCAGAGCAGGGCCCTCTTCTCAAATTGTACCGGTTTGTTATGGTGGGTGTGTGGTTAATAATAATATATAATAATAATATGACCAGCAGCGCCACGGAGTCTGCTGTATTAACCCCTTAAGGACAATGGGCGGTCCCTAAACCCATTGAAAACAATGCATTTTGAGCCCGTACAGGTACGGGCTTTATCATTAAGGGGTTAATACATACAATGAATATGCAGAATGGCCTCTCCAGCACACATCTCTGGCACTATATAGGTGTGTGTATGTGTGTGTATATATATAATGTGTGTGTGTGTGTGTGTGTGTGTGTATATATAATGTTGTGTGTGGGTGTGTGGTAATATATATATGTGTGTGCTCCTGTATATATATAATTGTGTGTGTATATATAATGTGGTGTGTGTGTGTGTGTGTGTATATATATAATGGTGTGTGTGTGTGTATATATAATAATATGTGTGTGTGTGTATATATTATTGTGTTGTGTGTATATAATTATATGTGTGTGTGGTATTATATATATGTGTGTGTGTGTATATATAAAGTGTGTGTGGTGTGTGTGTGGTATATAATAATTATTCTATATAGCTAATTAAAGGGTGTTCAGAAAGGTGACCTCCTGCCTGTATGATTTAGGGGAAGTACAGAATTATTTTGCATTCCACTGGTTTATTTCTATTTTTGCCAGTTCATTGACTTTTGAGTAAATTCCCCTGGAAACCCCATCCTTTTCATAGTGACCTGAAACATCAGTTTCCTCAGCTATTTACTCTTTACGTTTTACGATTATCCAACCCACGTCTGTGCGTGTATGTATGTGGGGGGACCTGCCGCACATATGTGGGGGTCTCTGACATGGCGTCTCTGCCCCTTTTACTCCACGGATAGCCATGTTTATAAATCACAAAGTCTGAAGATCTACTCCGTGTACTGGGACAATTGTCGCGAGTTAAAAGCCTGAATGGTGATCCTTTCTCAGCGGGCCGGGATGCAGGAAACATTTGTTTCCTCTTCAGCGCCATCATCTAAAGAAGCCTTCATTGTGTTATCGTCCTGACCCGGCGGGTGGACGATGGGGTCACTCAGGACATCGGGACGCCGAGCCAACATTTATTTCTGGCTGCATGGGAAGATTGGCGATGTCTCCCAAACCTCCCCATTTACATTCCCAAGAACTGCAGAACTTGCATTCTCGGCTTTCCGAGGAAGCTTCCTTTCCGTAAGAATTATTTGTAGCGTAATAAGGTGGCGTGAATATCAGGAAGCGTAGGAATTATCTGACAAGCGTACCGGTGTATATACTCTATATAGATTTAGAATGCTTGAATCCATGCCAAGAGGGTTTCTCAACCGGATACCGTGCCTTGCAAAAGTATCCCCCCTCCCTTGGCATTACTGCCTGGAATTAAAATGGATTTGTTGGGGGGTTTGTATCGTTTGATTTACACAACATGCTGACCAATTTGAAGATGCTTAGTATTTTTATTTTTTTTGTGAAAATAAGAAATAAGACAAATAACACCCAGAATAGTTATGCATGCTCAAGTGATCACCCCCCGCAATGCTTTGTAGAGTCGCCCTTTTTCAGCGATTACAGCTGCGAGTGTGTTACGTGGGTGCGTCTCCAGGCTCGGTACATCTATACGCTGGGATTGCTGCCCGTTCTTCAAGGCAAAGTGCTCCAGCGCCTTCATGTCGGACGGGCTCTGCTGGTGTGCAGCAGTCTTTACGTCGTACCGCGGCTTCTCTTAATATGTCATCCTTGGTGGGTTTTCTGTGCAAGAAGGCCGAGCTGTCTCTTTAACATAATCATACGTTATCCATGTCCAGCCCAGCTATTCGTGGTAACGAAGCTCGCCGGGGCCCTTCTTAATGTATAATTCTATCAATAGGTCACACGGTTGCATTAAATGTCCCAGTGAAGCCCCGCCCCTAGTCCCTCTAGCCACACCCCTTAAAGCACAAGTCTCCCTCTCTGACCATTTGAAATGTTGTGAGATGGGGTCAGGATGTTTCTTCAGTCATCCATTTAGTAAATAGAGAAATATTTATATAAAAATAAGCTGTAAGTTGAACATCAGTGTAGAGTAACCGGTGAAATTGTCCATTACTGATCTTATTTTATTATATATGCAAAAATTCCACTTCTTATAGTCCATTCATTCAAAGGGTCTCACAAAACTACAGCCAACAGACCAAGTTCTCCGAGATCCTTGAATGGATTTTTATGCTGTCAGGGATATATCATTGATTGTAGGGCTGCAACTAACGATTATTTTCATCGATTAGTTGGCTAGATTATGTTTTTCAGATTTAACGAGATAAATAAGTGAATGTAAATTTGTTCAATTTATTTAAAATAAGTAATAGACAAATTAATGTTAAATACAAACAGCCAGAATAAAAAACAACTTGAAAATGTATTTCTTGTCTTTATTTCCCAACCAGCCCCCTCAATTTATGCACATTTGAGCACAGGCTTGCCACGCTGCCTCCCGGACAT
Organism: Spea multiplicata; assembly: GCA_009364415.1. Classification (NCBI taxonomy): domain Eukaryota; kingdom Metazoa; phylum Chordata; class Amphibia; order Anura; family Pelobatidae; genus Spea; species Spea multiplicata. The sequence continues at coordinate 60 of VKOC01020250.1, read as the reverse complement.
TCCACGCCACGCTGCCTCCCACATATGCCACACCACGCTGCCTCCCACAGCACTCCACGC